>JAJEKV010000473.1:0-182505 GCA_021234155.1 Isoetes taiwanensis
ATTTATTTATTGATGAGATAGGCTTGTATGGCCTTATCCCTTTGTTTATCCAGGTATTTGGTACTCTTTATCATTATTTTGTTTGTGCCACTGTTTACATTTACTACGAAAAGAAGAGTAATCTTAGCTTCTATAGAAGACCAACCATCTTGAAAAGACACATCATTGTTCTACTATGATCTATCGTGTTGAACTAAATATGAATTGAATTGAATTTTTACGTCCACTTAAGTGCATTGATAACAATGAGACCATTACCACTAGGACTAAACTTGGCCTCGTAGACTTTTTTAGTCCCTTAGTAGAAGAACAATTTCAGCTTCGATCAAAGACCAACCATCTTAAAAAGACACACTATTGTTTACTATGATCTATCATGTTGAGTTAAACCTGAATTGATTTGAATTTTAACGCCCACTTAAGTGCATTGACTAATAATGAGACCATTACTAATAGGATTACCTTGTAGTTTTCCAGTCCCTTAGTAGAAATCGAGGGAGGGAGGGAGGGAGGTGAAGTGAAATGTATTATTCCGTCTTTGGAGACCATCATTTCTATGAGACGTCAAGAAAAACGCTTTCAAAATCAAAAACATTTTCATGTGATGAGCGTTCAAAAATGAGAGGTTCCTCATCAAGTTCATTCTCTTCTCCATCATTAAGTATACCTTTAGATAATTTTATCGTCGTTTCTCTCAGTTGTAACACAACCATTAGAAAACTTGCAATACGGGTTGTTGGAAGGTGGAAGAAGGATATAAGATTAGTGACTCGGATGTCAAATCTACCCCTCATAGCTTGGAACCAGGAGGGAGGGAGGGGAGGGAGGGAGGGAGGGGGAGGGAGGAGTACATCTTGGTGTGGCATTTCTTGATACCACCATAAGAGGGTGGGATGAATTTCCCATAAATATTCGGATGTTTTGGCTAGTTAGGCTAGGTGTGTTAAGGAACGTTACACCATTTCTTTTGCAAGCATGCTTCTTTCACCTTGCAGAGTTCCTTGCTAAGGCAGCCCTTGCAAATCAACTGCTCCTTACAAGAAGGATGAAGATCCTTTACTTGCGGCCTTGAGTTGATAGACAATATCTCGTATGGCATACCATGTTGGAAACATCCTTCTTGGGATATATGACAACCCTTCACAATGCAAAACAACCCCTCACTAGGTCCTCCCCCCGATCCTTCTTGGGATATATGACAACCCTTCACAGTGCAAAACAACCCCTCACTAGGTCCTGCCCCATGGGGGCTACGATTTCTTCATAATGGTTTAAATAAGTCAAAGCTTCATCAAAAAGAAAAGTTGGTGGCATATTCTCTTTTACATATAATAAGATAGAGATGATTCCTAACCACTCTTCATGGTCAATGTATAAATGTTAGATGCCGACCGAAAGAATATGTTCATGTCGTGAAACATCTATTATGTTGGCCATTTGGCACCAACACCAATGATGGATAAGATAGGATGCCGTCATTATGCTGACTTTAATTTAATAGTCATGTCATGCATACATGTCTTTAGTGCTTATGGCTTCGTGAATGCACCAATGTGGGAAACTAAAAAATAAAAATAAAAAAAAATGGACTAGCTATGTGTATCCACATAAGGGAAGAGTAAAGTTGTAGAATCTGGACTTTTAAGATGAAGACATAACCATATATGGAACGTTTTGAAATGCCATGTATTGTCTTTCTAGTCCCCACCATCCCCTTTACCATTCGAAGCAAACTTTCTTCTGCATTTTGCCACGTAGTGCCACATAATTTTATAAAAGTGCATGACATGGGAGTTGATAGATTCTCTTAAGCTCTTGCCATTGGTGAATCTCCTCATATTTGAAAGGTGTTGGAAAGAGCATTATAGTGCATGTTTGCCCAATGGCCCGTGCAACTTGTAAATACTTACTACAAGTTTCTTTCTCAATATTTGAATGACTATTTGTCTCAAAAGCTATGGGATGTGTTTTTTTTTGCCTAACTTAAAACTAATTATTGTCATGTACATGTAAATCCTACTTTGACACATGGGACCACATCTTATTTGCTTGTTTCCTATCCAAGAAGAAGCTTGTAACTATTGCATCAAATTCTACAGGATCTCATGTTAAATAAATAGGTGGGGAATGACCAAAATTGTCATGAAATAATGTTGTTAGCCACTGAACATCGTATACTTCTGAAGTATCTTACTTCTGTAATGGTCAAGAACCATTATCTAACACTATCGTTATGTTCCACACTTCCCCACCAGGGCGCTTTCTATGTATGATTTCGCTTCATACATTCTTGAGGCAATATGCTCGTCTTCAATTGTTGAACCAACAAGAAAACGAGTTGTCACAAATTTATGTGTTATCTTTGTTAATTTTCTAATATTGTCATTACTGCAAAGTCTTTTCCCTTAACCCTTTTGTATGGATATTTAATATTAGTCGTAAAAATGATCATATTAGCTCAATTGGATGGGTATGGCCAATTGGTTTTGGAAGAAGTAAAAGTTTCATTCTATTCTTTATTTAATGCAATACCATAAAGGAGCAATAGGGTCGTGCATGTAGAATTATATACTTCGTCAGCAATAACGTTTAGTCCTTGCACGATAAAGTGATTTATCATTAGCAAAATAATTTATTGCACCACGACTATAAGAGGAGGATGAGGAGTTTTTGTGCAAAGTATAAAATAGAGAATCTTCAACGATCATTATATAGACGTTGTTACCGAATATCTTGATATTCTATCGTTTGTCGTGTATTAACGAATATCCCAATCGCTTATAGGTTACAGTCTCTAGGTGCCATATTGTCCTTTAATATGGTGGTGGTCAAGCAATATACAATATGCATTTTATATATCATCATATTTTGCAAAACATATATTTTATCGAGAAGAGACTCAAATGTCAAGTATGTACTACATCGTATGTATTTTTTTTCCAAGAATTTTAGATGCTTTTACATAAATTATTCGATGTTTACTTGGGATTAATGCTACTCAATCAATTAACAAGGTTTATTGTTACAAAATTTATTTGCGGCCAAGCCGTCGCGAACATTTCTTTTATTCGAACATTTCTTTTGTTCGATTTGGTGCAAAAGATACCCTATCTGTAAGCAATGTAAGCAATGTCAAATTATTATGGACGACGTCTCGTCAAAATTACCTTATTCACACGTGTTGACATCCTTAACAATAGCAAGGCATCCAATTCCTTCCGAGGAGGGGGCTTCGTCTCTAAATCCGGGGATTTGTGTTTGTTGTTGCAGCTTACAATGTCCTATATTATAAAACCGTGGCGTCTGTCTATTCGCCCGATCGACGATCAAGATTGTCCGGTCCCTCCGCCCCTATCGATGGCTCAGATCGTCCCTTAATCCCTCAGTCCTTGCCGACGGCCCAAATTATGCCACGTGGCATCATCAAAACATTAGAAATGAAGGGGCACATAAAACATACCATTTCTTCCAACCAGAAATTCCAAATATGGATGTTCATTATTCTAACGTGGCGTCATTTTGAGATTTCCTTGCCCTGAAAGAATGCTTGAAAGTTTCCATGGCGGCATCATATTGGGGTTTCTCTCCGTTGCCGAAACCCCTCTGCTGCCTACAGAATCGTTCACTCACTAGTTTATTCAATGAAGTAATGCAGCATCGGGCCACTTCTGCAGATATGGCTGCTCTTCCGGTTCAATACTCGTTAAGCAAAATACCTCACAGGGAGACTGGATTTAGACTTTGTGCTTTTTATCAGCTAACAGCAACCAGATGTGATTTTCTAAGTGTTGGTGTGCAACGAATTTGAGTTAAAAGGAAGGTTTTCCAGGACGGCATGCTTTTCTTGCCATCTACTGCCTGCGAGAAAGGTATGATGTAGTGCAAGATCGGGAAGGATGCTTCTACTTCATGTCCGCTTCTGCTGCCTCTGCAGATCTATGGTAACCGTTGTATTCCCTTTCTTAGCCAGAAAAAATTAAGGTTATGAAGGCATGATTCTCATGAGGATTTCTGTCGTAAAGTTTTGGCAGGAACATACATATATTATAACATTTATTAGTTGCAAATATTGCCTCTGAACATTCTAAGATGCCTAGCAACAGGAAGTACCAAAAAACTCATGTCTTTTTGTTGGGAAATTCGCTCCTACCATATAAAAATTTGCTAATTCTTGTAAGAATGTCATTGATCATACATTGCCGCTCCAAGTGGGATTCAGACTGCCCTTTTGACAAAAACATGCATGACGTGAAAAATACGAAGGCCATAATGCTAAACATGAAACTGCAAATAGCTAGCAATTGCAGCCTGTATTAATAGGGCATATGGAATCTTAATTGCACGTGCTGATGTTGGGTTCCTACCCATCATAGCCACAAAAGGTGTCATCTTGATACCCGTATGATAGCTATTGTTGTAGGCAAATTCCAAGTAGGGCAAATAATCCTCCCACTTAGACTATTTTTCATGAATAAAACTTCTCAACATATCCTCCAGGATCATGTTGATTCTCTCAGTTTGTCCATCGGTCTGCAGGTGATTCCCACTACTCATACGCAACCGTACTTTTAACCCCTTCATCAGATCTCTCCAAAATTGACCTGTGAACTTGGTATCCCTATCACTTATAATAGATAGCGGTCGGAAACACGTACTGCATGTAAGCTGCAGCTATGTCGAATCCCGTAGCATCACGCCTTAGAGGTATAAACTTAACATACTTAGCCAAGCAATCAACCACTACTAAGATCTGGGTGTGCTGCTTTGCAGCCCGGGGTAATGAGACTACAAAGTCCATACTCACACATTCCCACCTCTCATTAGGTACTGGAATGGGTTGTAACAGGCCCGGGGTCTTGCCATGGTCAGCTTTCACAGCCTGACACACCAAACAATGTGAAACCATCTGTTTCACTTGGTCTTGCAAACCCGGCCAATAATTTTGCCTTTTAACTAGCTCATAGGTTTTCCATTCACCCTCGTGCCCAGCTTGTGGGGTGTCATGATGCTCACGGATAATTGCTTCTCGCAATTCTTCGTACGAAGGAACATACGCTCTTCCTTTATAAAAGTACAACCCTTCTTGCTCGGTCCACCAATCCCCAGTTTTGGTGACTGCAGGGTTTTGTTGATCCTTTGTATACGCATCCCGAATCCTCTGGAAAAGGTCATTCTCCTTGATAGCAAGAGCATTCACATGCTTAATCCTTGATAAAGCATCAGCCACTGGGTTATTCTTCTCAGTCGTATGCTCAATACTAAAATGAAATTTATGGAGAAAATCAAGCCATCTAGCCTACCTAGAGCTAATCTCAGCCTGACTTTACAAAAACCTCAATGGTTTATGATTAGTATAGACGACAAACTTGCGTGGTTCCTTACTTGTACCACTTCTCAAGTAATGCCTCCATGTTTTTAGAGCGTGAACTATTGCCAATAGTTCTTGCTCATATGTTGCATAATTCCGCTCGGCAGAATTAAGGTTTGGACTTTCATAAGCCACTACCCGACCTTGCTGCATTAATATAGCCCCAACTGCTTGACCACAAGCATCGGTATAAACCTCAAAGGATTTATTAAGATCAGGAACCTTTAGCATGGGACTACTAACCAACAACGCAAGTGGAGCTACTACTTTTGAAAAAATTTTGGCACAAATTTTCTATAGTACGTAGTCAAACCCAGAAAACTTCTCAACTCAGAAACATTTTTCAGGTGGTAGCCAGTCTTGCACTGCTTGCACCTTACTTGGATCCGTTGACACTTCCTCCCCCGAAAGGATGTGTCCAAGGTATGCAATCCTTTGCTCAAGAAAATCACACTTGGATATCTTAGCATAACGTTTCTGAGTTCGAAGAGTTTGCAATACTTGCTCCAAATGAGCGAAATGCTCTTCTAACGTTTGTGAATACAAGTATATCATCGAGGAACACCTCGACAAACTTATGTAAGTATTCCGAGAATACTTGATTCATCATCCTCATAAAGGTTGCGAGAGCATTTGTGAGACCAAACAGCATCAGTAAGAACTCATAGTGCCCCTGATGAGTTCGAAAGGCCGTCTTAGTTCATCACCTTCCCGAATCCTAAATTGATGATATCCACTACATAATCAATCCTTGTGAACCGCCAAGTTGATTCAGAATATCATCTATTCTAGGTAATAGTTATCTATCCTTGATAGTTGCACTTTTAAGAGTACGATAATCTATGCAGATTCGCATAGTCTCATTCCTTTTCTTAATAAGCAAAACTGGACTTGCAAAAGGCGACTTACTAGGCTTAATAAATCCCCTTCCTTGCAAGCAGTTCTTTAACTTGATGCTTAACTTCCTCTAACTCTAGAGGAGTAAGATGATATGGAGCATGCACCATTGGCTTAACCCATGGTTCAAGCAAAATTCCATACTCAACTCCCCAAGAAGGTGGTGGCCCTTCCGGCAACTCTCCTGGGATCACATCTTTAAATCTTTCCAAAAGATTTTGTAATTCTTGATTCACATCTGAACCTTTAAAATTACAAGACATCCATATCATCATCACTCATGAGTTATATCAAGAAAAAGCTATCTTCTTACATGCAATTCTCAATTGCATTCTTTGTCTAAACATAGACTTGTAAGACTCCTAAACGTATAATCCAAGTGCCCTTAAATTGCCCGAGGCAATTCCATGGCTTAAATTATAAAGGTGTACATGACTTGGAATTATTCCTTGGTCTTGACAAATTCCTAGTCATTGGGAAGAAAAGTCGAACATGCAACTTTCCCATTAAATAGCATTATCTATTTTTTCATAAGAATTTGGTCTACTCAGTCGACCCCGTCGCTTAGCAAAATTCCTATAGTTTTAATCCTTTTCATACGACCTTAACTAGGTGCGTACTAGGATTAGTTATAGGATGTCAAGATATTCCAATATCTGTCCCACCTTAGTCCAAGTTTTGTATATTACCAAAATATACTTGACCTATTGCATTAATAATCTTAAAATTGAGATATATATAAAAAGAACATACCTTACTATAGTTCCTTGAACTAATTCGGATACTTTTCCTAACTATCCATTACTTGCGCCTACAAGTAATAAAAGAAATTTACCTAAGTAGCAAAGTCAAATTTGCTATTAGTTTTCCTTTGTCGAGAACTTCACTATAGTTCCCAATCAAGCCCCTGTGGTAACTCGATTAAATGTTAGGACAATTCCATATATCATGTCCTTTTTTTCCACAACCCAAACAAGATTTATCTGTATTACCCTCGTTAATACCATCCTTTTCCTTAGAGCCACCCAGAAATTCCCATCTTGGTTGAGAACTGGAATTGTGCATTAAAACTACTCGAACAACCTGGATGTTCTTCGTCTTTTTGGGGCAGTGTCACTTATGCCACGCATAAAATAAAAAACCTGACTTTCATCATCTAGAGGCTGAACAATTGCAAGCAGCTTCCGAAGCTCTTGCTCATAAGTCCTTAATTCCCCAGTTTGTTGCAATTTATGCAACTGACGATAAGCCATAAGTTTATTCAAGCAGTCAAAACCTCCCTGGGAAGGGACTTGTGAAGAAATACCCTTGGTATCTTCCTCAGCAATTAAAGTGTTTATTGACTTCTTGTTCAATGGACGCCATCTTCCCTTGAAGATACGCTAACTTTTCAGCCAGCTCTTGGACTGAAACACTCTCAAGTTCACGCTTCTCCACTTCCCAAGTGGTTTGGAAGACAAAACTTTTCTCGTCCATTTCTGCCATCAAAATCTAGATTTCCACAAATCTATAACGGCAATTTAACTCTTAAGTTTCTTATTTAAATATGGTTTCCAATCCGTATTTAAACTTCAAGAATCCTACTCACAGAGCTCAATCTAGATTTTTCCAGAAAACTAGATTCACAGCACTGTGTTTAGATTTTCTAGAATCCTAAATTCTAAAATCTAAATTCACAGTTAGCTCTTAAAATTAAGAGATTCCCATGCAATCTCAGAACGCAGCAATTCTGCAATTTCCCCAAATAACGGGGAAGGGCCACTGGTCTACCGCCCACACCATGAACTCCCAGAGTTCCCCACGACCGATGGGATTAGTCTCCCAGAGACTAATTAGGAAGCCTAGCTTCCTCTTGATTCTTCCCAAAAGAATCGAATGATCCTTTGCACACAAGATCAGTGAATTATCTCTCTAAGATAATTCTGTGGATGCAAGTATGAACCTGGCAATCTATTGCCAGTATTGCAAATCAATGCAAGTAATGTCTTTGTATTCCAAATACAAAGCAATGCTCTTGCAACGAATCCAACTTCAAAGCTTGCAAGCATTACTATCAAGAATAGCGTGATTCCTTCTAGCTCTTAAGAACACCACCCAGTGATGTAGCAAAGAACCAGAATCAAGCTCTAAGAGGTCGGATTTGAGCTGTAGGGCTTCGGACCAGCAAAGGTAATTCAGCCTGCACAAGAACAACAGAATTACAAAGCTTTGTCAACCCGTGGATCTCTTAAAAGCACCTCTTTTAGCTTTAAATAGGATCGATTTGTGCTCTGGCATGTACTATCTATCAGTTTCGATCACATCCAGGTGTCTATCATGCCCTGGCATGCGATCTTGGAGAGTATTTCGGCCTGCTGCATTTTGCCCAGCCTCATATCAGAAAAGCATTTAAGCTTTTCTAAGCATTTCCTTATTGGCCCATTCGAACCAATACCAAAGTGCCATGTGGCCTCCTTTAACATTAATATTAATGTTACAAAGAACCATAGCTAATGTTTTATTCATAACATTAAATGTTGCGCCCCTAGGGCCAACTTTGCTACCCCCGGAATGTCCCCATAGCCCGATTACGAGCTCATGGTCCGCCGCATAGCCGTTATGCCCTCGACATGCTATCGACGGTACTCCCGTGCTTATGGAATTCCGTCAGGAGTCCGTTACTGGCCATACCTCTGGAAGCACCTGTAACAATTGGTGTGATTCATAACAGTTGGTATCAGAGCCTGGTTGGGGTTGGAGATTGCAAACTGGAATAGAGATTCTTATTTTGACTATTCTTGATGTTTGTAAATCACCTAGTTGGTGCTGGTGATTGCAAACTAGAATAGAAATCCTTATCCTTAGAACCCAAATGATTTCTCTCCATGGATTTAATTCATTACCAATCTGGTCCCTTTAAAAGCAAGAGAATCTTCTAGAGTAGTCCTTGAATATCTGTATCGCAAATTCCTTTTTGTTGCAGGAAAAATATATGAATTAAACTGGTACATGTGATTCGCAATAACACTGTTTCAAAATTGGAATATCTCCCATAGTTTAGAAAACGTACTGAAAGTAAATCTCAAATGCACAATGTGTATATGGAAGAAATAGATGCAGGAATTTTCAAAGCTGAAAAGAATAAGGCTGAGAAGAAAGCTGCACAAAGAGGTGGAGAGGAGAAAATTGCAAATAGGTTACCTCGTGTCTGGTATGAAATTGATGTTTAAGGATTGTGATTAGAATCTTTAGATATTTCTTATTGCATCCTTATTGTTGAGGTTGGTGCCTCAATCGATAATTTTAGATTGTTACCTAAAATTATGAGCAGTAGTTGGTGCTACTGGGCTGAGGTTGGTGCCTCAAGATTGGAATGAGCGGATGCCAGGTCCAAGCGTTTGGAATGAGCTGATGCCAGGTCCAAGCGATTGGAATGAGCTGAGGCCATGTCCAAGAGGTTGGAATGAGCTGATGCCATGTTCAAGAGATTGGGATGAGTTGATGCCATGTCCAAGAAATTGGAATGAGTTGATGCCATATGTCCGAGTGAATGGGATGGGTTGTTTTCCATGTCCCAAATGAAAAAGTGAGTTGGTACACCTCTACACGAATTGAGTTGGTGCTCAACTTGTGGTGCATGGGTACAACTGAGGTCAGTTGCTTTCTAGAAAGGGAGGAATTGATACGAATGTGGTGCTCGGCGAAGTGGCCTTGCATGGAAAAATATTTATTGATATGATCAAGTGAGAAAGTCATTTAGTATGTCTAAGCCTTGATATTAAAAAAGAGAAAGCTAAAGTAAACCTTCACCTTTATTTAGAAGCAAAAAGGCAAAAAAAAGGTGTTGTTAACTATAAATAGAAGGTTAACTTTGAGAAATGATATCGTCGCGATCGCAACTCAGAAATCGGCGTTCCTTACCTTATTGGAAAGCTCTCAAAGTTTATTTTCCAGATTGGCCTTGGGCTTTTCATAGATTCCTTACGGTCTGAGAGTTATGCCCAGAAAGGTGAATAGAGGTCCAAGCTGACTGCACAACTAGATCTGCTTCTTCCTATGTTGATGATGAGCCTAGCCTTACCTTCTAGTATTTTCTCTAGCTTCTTGCTTGATCATATCATTCGAAGGAGTTCATGTAACACCAGTGGTTGGTGGTTAGAGAGAGATTGTTCTTACACAGTCTTGCGGAATAGCTTGACTTGTTGACATCACTATAAGAGAATAAGCAATCTAAGTCACTAGTTCCATCATTTATCTGCTCAAAATTGCACATTCAAATTTTTTAGTTTTTGGCATAATAAATGACGGTAGCTGTTGATGATATCGCGTCATCTATATCGTCACTTGTAGCATCACCAATAGTAACAATTGTACTATCATTTTTGTGGCATTGCGGTGGCAAAATAGTATCAGTTTTATCATCACCTATAGTATCATGCATTTTGTCCTCATATTGGTATAGTATTGTCAGCTGTGGGATCACATGTATTGCTATGATTAAATCATTCTTAATGTCAACACGTGCGCTAAAATAATGCACTTATAGTATCATGTATTTTATCTTATAATGCTATAAGATTGTCAACCATAGAATCACAACCATTGCTATAATTAGATCATTCATAATGTCAGCAGCATCGCTATAACAGTGTTAATTATAGCATCGTCTATATTGCTATAAGCAAATCATTTATAATGTCAACACAAGCATCATCCTTTGTATCATCTTTTGTAACATGATTAATATCAAATATAGCATCATTGACAATGCCACATTCAACATGATTCGTATCAAATTTAGCATCATTTACAATGCCACATACAATATCAGATAGAGGTTGAAGTTGCACCATTGGTAACGTCAAATATTAGACCATGGTTGTATCAAATATAATCTCACATTTTCCACCACTTTTAATACCATACAAGGATTTCGCCTCTACAAAAAATTTAGTACATGATTTGCTTTGTTATTCATTAAGGCATTAATTGATTTCCATTGTTATTCATTAAGGCATTAATTAATTTTATTATGTTATATTCCAAGTAAAAATAATAAGTAAAAACGCTTTTCATTTATAAAACCCAAAAATCATTGCTCAAGCAAAATATTATATTAAGATTTCAAATATTCCAAACGAACACTCGAAATGAAAAACATATCAAAGTTCTCATACATCAACTTAAATAGATTTTTTTCACATAGACGACTTTGATGGCTCGGACTCCCCACGTCGCAAATAAATTTCTTTTGCAATGTCAGTACACGTTTTCTTCTTCCTGGGTGGTGTAGGTGATTCTTCGGACTCGTTCTCGCTACTGGAGCTCCCTGACGCACTTGTTGACTCAGCTGAGGAGCTAGCATCACTATCAGAGGATCCAGTATCATCAGTTTTATCCTCTTCCTACATGTTTACAAATAAAAGACCACGGTTAACAAGTTCTTATCTAATTCTTGAAATCAAAAAGTTAATGGTAATATACCTCGTCATGTAATCCAACCACGCCCACTTCATCTTCAATGAGTGCGTCTCACGTTCACGTGATCCGATGCTCCCTCCCCGATCTTTATTTAGTCTGCATACCAAAGGAAGAAATGGTTAAGGGAATGATTAAAAAACTAGCGACATTGGCAAAACAGTTATAAGCTTACCTTCTCAGAAACGTTTTTGGGTTTGAAGATTGGCTTTGTGGCACCCTTGCCCACGAAATCTCTTGCATTAAACTAAGCAAATAGCAAAGTTATTTTTTTAAACATGTATAATGTAAATGTAATATCCAAATAAAAGTTCATACTTTTTTACCAAAGGTCTCTTGATTTTTATCCACTTTTGGAATCCACCTCGCCTTCTTTATATTATCAAGTTCGATGTCCGGTGGGATAGCCGCATAATAGTGCATGAACTAAATGGTCATTTAAAGCTAGTAAGAACTAATCAAAAATAAAAACATTCTAAATGCCAAATAAAATTAACTTACAAATTGGGTTTTAATATAGTCATCCCCACCTGATCCTGTTATTTGCTTTGATTCTCTTGCAAAGCGGCTTCGAATATTTCGTTCATACACTTTTTACTATCCTCAACAAATAAATCCCAAAGCGTCTTGACTTACCTCATCAGGCTTAGTCATGCCAGGATCTTCTCTTACTTCGTTTCTCAAACCAGTTCTATAAACTCAAATTTTTCTTACTTAATTCTAAGGATAACAAAATTCATAAAATATAAAGCGAAATTATAATTTCAAACTTTTTCTTACTTGGTTCTTAAATTATTTAAAAACTATAAAGCAAAAGTCCTTTTGTATTGGTTCCATTTCTTTCTTGAGCCTTTTTAGCACATGCCGCCTAGAAAAAACCGGGACCAAAGTGCTCCTTTAATTCAGCAATTACACGGTCCTTATGGCTACGCTTCACAGCTGGCCATTTATGATGGAGATCGTAACAATGGTACTTCATGTATTCTTTTGCCGCATCCATAAACTTTTTACCTTCCTTGTCCATGTGTATTTGGCCACCTCCGTAAACACAAGTCTAAGACAAGTAATAGAAATCAAATTAAATACACAAGAACATGTGTAGCCTCTAAGAACAAGCTACTGCTGAAAAATCAGATCTAAATTGCTAGATTTAAGTTGCTACTGCTGAAAAATGTCTTGCAATCTTCTATCAATCTGAAAAAAATTGCCAGGAAAATCTGACCATGGTATTGAGCTCTCTATCATTAGGGGTTTCCTTCACCAATTTCTGAACCCATGATACATCTGGCTCTACTCCATTAGAAGCAAAGGAAGCAGACTTTCTGAACTTACTAAGATCACGACCTTGAACTAGTACTTTTACAGATTTAATACTTCTGAAACCTGAGCTTATGAAACTGAAATAGAAGATCTGGATGGTAGAAACTAATAAACACCATATTCTCTTAGGCCACCAGCTCTGCAAACATCTTAAGAAAAATAGAGACAAAGGATGGAATACCAGAGAAAAAAGTATCATAGTTTGCTGCAGAAACTGTGGTTGCAGAAGCAAAGCAAGTACTTGAGGGGGCACGGAATGCCGCTGATATGATTAAAGAGCAAGCACGGAATGTGGCAGCAACGCTTTAGGAGAGGTTAGCATCACTTGACAATAAGGTTAATGATGCTACTCAAGTGTTATCTTTGCAGGAAAGTGTTCTCTTGAACGAAAATTGCGGCTAATATCTTGAGATAGAAAAGCTAAAATCTGCGTTAAAGCTTTGCGTGTGTAAATGCGTCTTAATCATGCTAATGAGTTAGTTGTAAAAGCGAGAAATGAAACTTGTGGATTTCAAAAGGCGCGAATCAACAAGCCGGGTTCATCAAGAAAATTCAAAAATGCACTAGAATCTCGAGAACTGCAGCTTTGGCAAGAGAGGAAAGCGACTAGCTCGGCATTTATGAATGAGGTTCAAGCTTTACAAGATGCTTTTCAAGCAAAGGCGGCAAAAGCGATGAAAGAACAGGGCTACTCTTCAAATACTAGAAGCCTTAAAAGGTCCCTTCTTTGCTCACGGCGTAAAGTCTGAAATATGAGACTGAAATGCAGTGGGCATGTGTTATTAAGAAAAATTGAGACAAAGGATGGAATACCAGAGAAAAAAGTATCATAGAATGCCCTTATCTTTCGTAGAACATATGCAAGATTTAGGAAACTAAGGCGTCTACAAATGTGATAAAGCTGGGATACAAAGTAAGGCTGGCAGCCCAAGTCTTGCAGCGACAGAGGTTAGGACTGTAGCTAGTGACCACCATACAACTCCAAAACTCAGTACTTGTTTCCCACCGACCCATATTCCTCCTAAAATCTGCAAAAAGTATCTGTTGCCAACCTTAGCATCTATATGATAAGAGCATGTCAAGGGTTTACTGGCATAAGGGTATAAGCACCATGAGAAAGTTGTTTTGTTTTCTACCAAAGACAATGGAAAACAAGATTGCCACTGATCTCAAAGGAAAGGAAATTTCTTTGTCAACTTGCAACTGATCATCCTTCCCAGAAAATATCAGACATGGAAGGCTGGTGCAGACCAGACTGAATTAGATGGAGAGCACAGGCAGAAAAAATTTCCAACAACATGGAACTATTTGGATACATGTCCGCTTATTATGTCAGTATATATCAGTATAGATAGCAGCATTATCATACATTCTAAGTAACAATAATCTGGAATTACTGGAAAAAGCATGTAAAGATAGAAGTAAAAGAGGACAGAACCTTGGATTTTGGGAGTTTTTTCATCACAACGGATCTTGCGCTCTTATCACACTCGACCTCTTCATGAGCATCTTCAACAGGCTCGTCTTGATCCATTCTCCTGCGTCTAGAAGTTGATGCATTGCTTGACTTCCGCTTGCTTGTTCCACTTTTCCTAATTTCCTTGCAGCCATGACTACCTCGTCCCATTATCTCATTGGCTCTGTCCCTCGTTTCTGGAGCAAGTAACTGCGTAAGTGATGCAATTTGCTCCAAAATCTGGGACTGGGTTAGGGCCTCGTTTGTAATGGAATGATCAACGGACATAGATGCATTGCTGGATCTAGAAAGAGTTTTGCATTGCTTGCTACTAGAACCCATTGCAGAGCTCTTGCCCTTGGATCTTCTTCTTGCATCATCCATTGCAACCAACTGCTAAATCGAATGCACAACAGAGTTTAAATAAGGTCATTTCAATTTCAATTGCATTTGGAAGCCGTTGATGCATTTGAATATCCCAAAATACAGCCTAAAATTCTGCCTTAAATTTAGCCTGCACCAAACGTCTTCCTGCATTCAACCTGTAATTCCAAATAAAAGGTGAAAGATCGAAACCTCCCATGAGCTCAAAGGATTCGGCCATGGCTAGAGATGGATCTAAACCCTCGGAATCGAGCTCCATGTCATCAGAAACAGGAAGACGAAGATGTGTACTGAGACGCCGACATCGCCGTAGAAGAAGGTATGCAAGCATTGTTTTCATCGATTCCTTTCATTCACTGATTCTTGACTGATCCCCGATTGCTCTTTTTTCGCCCTTACGCCCTAACAATCTGCTTGATTCCCTTCCTTCCCTTTCTGCCCTAACAGTTTTTCCATCGAGGCTTTCTTTCATGCCATAGTTTTTGTTGTTTGTTCCCCCTTTTTTTTTCACGGAAGCTTTTTCTTTTTTTTTTCTGTAAAGGTCAATTCCATTCTGATGTTTGTCCCTCCCGTCCCCTTCTTTCATTGAAATATTTTTTTCGTAGGTCCAGGGATGCACGCTTAGGCACTTCACACAAAAAAACCTAAACCATATTATATGCTTTGAGGCTTTTTTTTTTTTTTTTTTTTTTTCGTTCAAAGGTCGAAGGATGCAAGGTTAGGCACCTATAAAGGTCGAAAATTCCTATACAATTCAAGTCCTTATATTTTATAAAGTCATACTAGTTGTGAAATATCTTTCTAGTAAGAACAATTAAAACTTACATACTAAAATTCATTTTATTACGTAGGTGGAGTTCATCATCTGCATCTTCTCATGAAAGTGATCTAGACGATAAGATTTTTGATCAAAAGGCATTGTGTTGGTGTACAAAGTGTTCTGGCAGTAAGAAATTAACATTTGACATTCGGGAGCAACACAAGTTATCATATGGGTGGTGTGCAGATGCACCCACTCCGAGCACGAATCCAAATAAAGTAAGCATTGATGAAGCTATGAGTATTGTCTATTTATTGCAAATTTCTATTAAAGGTGCTTTACATTTTATGAATGCGTGTGATGTACCTATAGGAAGCCGATGCTTTGCCTGGAGATTTTGCTCCAGAGCCTGCTGGAAATTTTGCTCCAGAGCCTGGTTTACTAGACGTAATTCAGCAGTTCTTTCCAACAAACGATGCGCCCCTTGATGGAAATGAAAACCAAGCCAATCCAACAATAGACAATGAGGAAATATTAGGGATGGCAACGTCGTTGAACACAGAAGCATGCAAGCCATTGTATCCAAATGCTAAGTTCTCGCGTCTAGCAGCATGTCTACTAATAGTAAATCTACAACATAAGTGCGGATGGAGCAACAATAGTGTTTCACAGCTATTTAGGTAAGAACAAAAAAAATTATTTGGTTTTGTAGTGGAATATCTAGTTTATTGAATATATGTTGATTTGCAGCTTATTAGGGGACATATTACCTGAAGGTCATTGCCTTCCAAAGAACAGAAGAGAAGCAATTGCATGCTTGGATGAACTAGGTTTGGAATATAACTCCATACATGCATGTCCGAATGACTGTGTTCTTTATCGCAATCAATACGAGAACTTGAATAAGTGCCCAAAATGCAATGAACCAAGGTACGATACCAAGATGAGAACGGCAAGGGTTCCTAGGAAGGTCTTGCGTCACATGCCAATCATACCAAGGTTACAAAGGATCTTCCGTTGCCCATCGCTAAGTGCCCTTGTGGAATTTCATTCAAAAACACCGCAAACACGGATGGCACTTTTACGCCTCCACAATTGGCGATTGAAGCAATGAAGCACATTGAGGATAAATGGCCAGTATTTAAAGAAGAACCAAGAAACATGCGCCTTGCCATCGGCTTGGATGGTGTTTGTCCTTTTGGTCAAAGGTCATCAAGTCATAGTGTATGGCCTATCGTGGTGGTGAATTACAATATCCCTCCTTGGCTAGCAACAAAGACAGGGCATCTTATGCTAACACTTATTGTTCCAGGTACTTGTATTTTATTTGCTATTTCTTTTTTTCTTTTTCTTTTTCTTTTATTTTGCTTCATCCTCATATTTTGTGTTGTATGTAGGTAAATATCAAGTAAGAAATATGGATGTGTATCTAGAGCCACTTATAGAAGAGTTGCAAGTACTATGGAAGGGGATTAATATGTATGACATTACAAGGTTTGATGATAGTTTACTTACTCCACCTCCTGGCATGAAAAGGCTCTCAATTTTTTTTCGTCTTGAGTACTGGCGACATCTAAAAATTGCACACTTGCTTGACCCCATGCACATCTTTAAAAATGTTGGCCATTCAATATGGCGACACTTGACAGGGGAGTGTGATACTCTAGGAAGTAGAAATGACTTGAAAGAGTTGAATATCATGCCACAATTGTGGCCATTGGATAATGGAAAGTACAAGGATGCACCTTGGGTACTGAGCAAACAAGAGGAGAAGCAGGTCAAACAAGTGATATCCAATATGAGGACACCAACAGGTTATAGTGCCTCTATTCGCAAAGCGTTTACTAGAGATGGTGAACTTAGTGGTATGAAATCACACGATTGGCACAAGTTTCTACAGGTAAGAATATATATCTTTCTAAAAATTCATCATTTATGTTTTCTTACACATGCATCTTTGTTGTCTAGCATCTTTTACCATGTGCAATAGATAATTGCTTGACACCAAGAGTTCGAGATGCAATTTATCGATTGGGCAAATTCGCAAGGTATTACATTAGAAACTTGACAATATATTTTGTTTTACCATTATGGAAGATAATTTTGATTGTTTACATTATTATAAAGATGGGTGTCGTTAAGAGAAATCAATGCCTCTGAAATATCAACGATGGAGGTCGAAGTTCTTGAGAATTATTGTGCATATTAGAGCGAAGTGTTTCCTACTAGCTTGTTCGATCTCCAGCTACATCTTTTAGTACACATTCCAGAAGAAATACGTTTGGTTGGACCGGCCCCTGGTCGTTGGATGTTCTTTTTGGAACGTTATATGAAAGTTTTGAAAGGATTTGTTCGTCAAATGGCTAGACCAGAAGCATGCATGGCTGAAGGGCATTATGTACAAGAGATTCTTTTCTTCATGGGTGAGGCAACCTCATCATTAGACGCAGATGCTCCACGTATATGGAAGACGGAACAATGTGTAGAAGATACAGGAGAAGTTCTTGAAGGCATTGGTGTGGAACGAAAACTCAACACAGAAATGCACTTAGAGATAAACAAGTGGGTAATAGCTAACTGTGATAGCTTGGATTTATGGAGAGAGAAATATGAAATTGCTCGTAAGGAAAGAGAGGAAGCTAGAAGAAGTCATGGACTAGTCAGGAGGACAAGACATGGAAAACGGCCAAGGACCTCAAAAGATCTAGAAGTGTTGCCAGATGTAATGCCACGAGAGTGGTTGTTAGAGAAGATGAGAGAAGCAGAAAGCCAGGGCTGTGAAATTCCAGCAGATGACTATAATATAGCCCTTGGTTGTTCAAAGAAGGTATGTTGCACTTTTACTCCATTCTTTAAAAAACAATGTTGTTAGTACATTTTGCCATTCAAATGTTATTGACTTTTCTAAATTTCTAACTCTTGTAGGCAAGATTCTACACATCAACGTGGGCATATGGGCAACATTTTCGAGTCATGCACACTGATCAAAGTAGAGTCACGTTTGATAGTGGTATTGCAGCATGCTTTGAGCAAAAATCTCAAGCGTCTGCTAGAGACAGTCAACCAGTAGAAAGTGATCTCAATTATATTGGCCAAATAGAAGATATTATTGAAGTGGATTTTCGCTCCTTCAAAGTCAATCTGTTAAAGGTAAAGTGGTTCAAAGCATGTTATCGAGGGAGACACTGCACAATGAGACCACATCCATCAGGTTTTTATGAGGTTGATTCTACTAAATTTTTAAGAGAAATGGATGAGCCATTTGTTTATCCTAAACAAGTTGAGCAGGTTTTCTTCCATAAAAATCAGAGTGATACTAATTGGTGGATTGTGGTTCATGCAACACCTAGATCTCGTCGCATGATTGATCCTTCTACTTTGCGTGTGGACTTGACATCTTCTGAGACTGATGCATCTCTTTTACTTGAGGGAATTGATGTTATACAAGATGTGCAAGATGATATCAACCATATGGTAGATGATCAGGTAGAGGATCATGATTCGAGTGACGATCGCAACAATTTAGGTGAAAATTTGGTTTGTCCACCAACAGAGTCACCAAATAATATCTTAGATTATGATGTTGAAGATACTTGAAGAGATTGGTAACGAGGCCTCACATTTACTTCATCTACTTGGTGATGATGAATTAGAGGATATTGCACATGATATAAGAGATGAAGTGGCACTCCAATAGAATTTTTTCTTTCTTGTTCTAATATTATCATTTTGTGTACTTTGTGTATGCAAGTGTGAAAAAGGTAGTGCCATTATGAATGATATTAGAATTGTCATGAACATTAACACTTGTACTACTCTCATCAAATCACAACAAGCATTGATAGTAAGAGTGATGGAAGTCGTGATATTATCTATGATGCTATTATCAACACATATAACGCCATATGCTAGCACTAATATAATATTGTCAATAAGTGAAACTATAGATGAAGCTATGGGTGATACTGTAATTGGCATAATATATAACACTTGTATTGTCATTAACATCATTCGAGTAATAAATGATGGTAATTTTGATAGTAAGAGTGATGCAAGTCATGATATTATCCATGATGCTATTATCAACACATGCTAGCACTGATATAATATTGTCAATATATGATACTATAGATGAAACTATGTGTGATATTAAAACTGGCACAAGTAGAACACTTATATTGTCATTAACATAATTCGAGTAATAAATGATGGTAATGTTAATGCAATATGTGATATTAATCATGATGCTATTAATAACACATATACTATCATTAATTAGCACTGATATAATTGTTGACCATATTTATGACGATGCTGATGATGCTATAGATGATAGAATTTTGTCATTAGTAGTGTCACCATACCTTGAATATCATTATTTATATCATTTGGTACTTTTTGAAGATTTAGGTGATATTAAAGTGATGAAAAATGGCTATCCTCTTGTAGTGCATCTTTTCTAGTTGGTCCGATTAGGTGGTAAATCGAGTACCCTGTATTGTTTTACTTTCTAATAAATTGATGAATTTTGCTTTTTCCTGCTTAGCAAAATATTCCTTAACAACACACCTAATATCAGTATGGCCAACTTCTTTACAAAAAGAACAAATAGGACATTCCTTTCCAAAGTGGCCTTTTCTATTGCATTTAGGACACACTTGCCAATAGCAAATTTCTGATGGATGAGAATTCCTATTGCAATGAATACATTCAGGGTATGTTTTACCTGTTCTCGTAGCCTTGAGTTCAACCAATTGTTTGGTTAGTTCTGCTAAAGCTTCAGTAACCTTAGATAGGTCTGACTTGACCTCTGCAACTTGAGAATTAGCTTCCTCCTCTTTAGATTTCTTCTTTTCTTTCTGTATGGCATAAACTGGAATGGAAGGGTGATGTCATAATGTGCATCAGTAGCATCAGGGTAAAAAGGATCATGGCTATGGTGAGAAACATGGTGCTTGTCAGGCAAAGTAGAGAGCATCTGAGTCAGGTCAGTGGTCTTGGCAAAAACTTTGTATATAGAATCAAATCCTTCAGCAGCTTGGATCTTGAGCAGTTTCCTTTGGATGTCTGGTCTCCTTTCCAAACCATTAATAAAAGCAGTGACTAGAAAAAGGGTTGGAATTGTGACCTGAGCTCTTTGGCACCGCGGGTATGTACTAAATCTTTCTTACGTCTTTTTTGATTCACACTTTCCTCTGCATGTATAGAAAAACTTTGCAACTCATTTACCAAATCTTTTGAGGCAGCCAACTTACCAAACCTATCTAAGAACTTTTTGACGAGTTCATCCCATGAGGTGGTCCCCATTAACTTTTCATAAGTTAACCAAGCACCAGCCTCACTCTCCTCTTTGAAACATTTTTCAAATTCTGAAAGCTTGCATCCTTTTTTAAAACCATAGTCCCTGTAATAATCTTCAAATATCCTCAAAAAGTTGTTAGCACTCATGCTGGAATCAAAAGTAGGCAAGGGAACAGGGACATTCAATTCAAATTGATAGGGCAGGTTTTGGAGTAGAAGTCGTATTTAATTAAAGTGGGACTCATTCCATTCCCATTTTTTTTCGGAACCCTGTTAATTTACATGAAAAAGAGCACCCCGACCCGAAAACTATCCTTAATTGATTTTTTGTCTAGAACTCTGCATGAAGCTTTCCTCCAGTTTTTCCCACGATTAGCGAGTCGAGAACAAGAACAATGCAACTGAAACAAAGGAAATTCATTAAAGATTGAAATCAAAGTTCTAGATTGAAACCAAAGTTTACAATGGTTGAAGATACTATGATGGTCGGGCTGACACAAATATTACATCATCTTCGCCACGGACCACCCTCTGGGAACAACATGCGAGCAAGTTGTCCGAGGCGTTCCAAGCCACAAGAGCAACTTGAAGAGAATAGAAATCTGAACACGCTAGCGACATGGCTCTCGATCATGTCCCGTCGCTTTCGCGATTTGTCTTTGGGAAAGGCAAAATCAAGTTAGTGCAAGTGATGCTACAGACAATACAAATAAAGAAAACAACCAGTTCTAAGGGCCATTTTCGAAGAATGTAGGTATGAGGCCTTTCTCGACTCTTGAAGTCGAGAAAGGCCCCTCTGATGTAGCTTAGAGCCCAAAAAAACAAAAAAACAAGAAAAAAAAAATTCCTTCTTTTTCTAAGTAGGCAAAAAAAAAATTTTTTTGAGGGCCTTTCGACTTCTGAAGTCGAGAAAGACCCTCAAGGCCCCTCTAATGGCCTTTCTCGACTCGCGAGTCGAGAAACGTAGCTCATAGTAAAATTTTTTTTTTTTTTTTTTTTAACTAGGAAAAAAAAAGTTTTTTTTCCAAGAAAAATTTTTTTAAGGGCCTTTCTCGACTCGTGGGTCGAGAAAAGCATCTGAGAGTAAAAAAACGCAGTTTTGGGGGGTTGAGAAAGGAAGCTCAAAGTGAAAAAGAGTTCGAGGTCGAGAAAGCTATCTGAGGACCTTTCTCGACTTCATGAAGTCGAGAAAGGCATTTCGGGTGGAAAACACGATTCACGAGGTTCAAGAAATGCAGTTGCCTACAAATATAATTTCTAGCTCCAATCTCATAGAGCACCAATCATGACTAACTGGACCAGCAATGGTATTTTCTATGTATTTTCTAATGCACACCATATCATGCATTTATCATGTATACATATCTGAAAAAATAGACCCCCCTTTTTTATAATATATCAATGTTTACCCATAGCACGGTCCATACAAAGCACACATTAGTATTAGCACACATTAGCATTTTTATACTAGCACACCTTAATTAGCACACATTAGTACTTTATACTACCACAATTTCATAATACACGCATTAGCATCTAGCACACGCGGTCCATACAAAGCACACATTAGTATTAGCACACATTAGCATTTTTATACTAGCACACCTTAATTAGCACACATTAGTACTTTATACTACCACAATTTCATAATACACGCATTAGCATACTAGCACACGGTCCACTTTTTATCTTAGATATAAGAATAATATGCCTAGCAACTCTAAGGTCAACATAAGGGGTAAAATATGATTATACAAGCATACATATATAAACACACAACCATGCTATCAATTTGCGACAAAAATTCAAATATTTATATGGGTGACACTAATAAAATGATAGTCCACGCTATAAGGATTTTAATCATAAGGATTTTAATAATTGGCCACGCTATACCCCGCCTTTCTTTCTTACGTACAATTTATATCCCGCTTTTTTCTCCCACCCATGCTTAAATTCGAAATTTGAAATTTAAAAAAGGGGGGGAGGGGATTTGGTACATACCTTTGAAAACAAGAGAGATTTAGGACATGTGCTGAAATTTGGTACACTTACGCCATGGCTATGGAGAACGCCCAAAATCTTGGCTACAGCATTGAAGCTCCTGGCTATGGCTGGTAAGATGTAGTTCTTACCCAGCGGAAAACAACAAAGGGGCTAGGGTTTTGGTTGTAGCATGCGAAGACACTACCTTATGGGTTCATCCGCCGGACGAGCACATGCCACATCTGCTGGTGCAAGAAGCCATATTCGGAGATGGCGCTGCCGCTGTGATAGTAGGCGCAGATCCGACTCCTGAAGAAAAAACCCTATTTGAGATCCACTGGGCAGGGGAAAACGTACTTGCCGGAACAGAGGAGGCCGTGGAAGTCCGTCTTCGAGAAATAGGTATCACAGGGATTGTAGGTCGGATTCTGCCTGCATTAATCGGAGAACACATTGAAGAATTTGTGAATAAAGCGCTGGATACCTGCGAAGATCAGCCAGCGCCGGAATACAACGATCTTTTCTGGGCGATTCACTGCGCGGGAAGGCCGGTGCTACAGAAGGTGAAGGATACCTTGGATTTGGCGGATGAGAGGATGAAAGCTTCGAGCGAGATACTGGGCGAGTGTGGAAATCTGGGAGGTCCGTCGTGCTTGTTTGTGCTGGAGAATGTAGTCCGGAGGTCGGAGGCTGGAGAATGTAGTCTCGGAGGTCGGTGGCTGGTAAGATGTAGTTCTGAGCTCTAGCTATGGCATCGCCTTCATCTTGATATCGAATGGGTCAGCCTTCATCTGAGCTGATCGACCGTTCCTCCTCCAGCCAATAGGTCCGAAAGCAGATGTCGGCTACTCGTGATCTTCCGGATTTTCTTGTAACTTCTCGATCATCTACAGTGCTTATAGATCATCCGCCATAATCAATCCACTGAAAGCAAATCAGATTCCCGATGCCTGGAGTTAGGCCACAAATCCTATTCAATGTTCAACAACCACTATTCACGCCCAAGGGTGACTATTCACGGCCCCACAATTATTGTTTCATGTAAATTCCTGAGCTCTTGTAACGGGTTGATCCTCTTTATATATTTTCCATGTCTCCTACTTTATAAATATCTGCAGATCTCCTATCCCTCCCTTCTCGACTCGGCAGTCGGGAAGGATTTCTTTTAGTTTTATTTTTAGTCCTCCCTCCCTATCCACGCCATAGATCCCTCCCTATCCACGCCATAGATGGTCGCATGAAAGAAGGAGCTCATATGTCTTGTGAGGCTAATGCAAAGCCGAAGGCGAGGCGATGGCCTCCTCGCCCTCATTTTGGACTGCGGCAGCACCTAGTAGGGTCGAATTCGGCTCATCCAAATTTTGTCCATCATTCCTGTGTTGCTCAGGATTCAGCCTACTCAAACGGAGTTCCCTGTGTTGTCCGATGCAATCTTCTTAGTGAATCCGGGGGAGCTTTGATTTGATTTTTCGTTAAGCGGAACAAATGGCAACAAGCAATCCTCCCTTGGCAGCTTTTGAGAGTCGATTTTGTGGGCATCTTCGCCCCACTAGTAGAAATCACCTTGGCTATTATTTCCTGATTCATTATATATATTGTTTTTTTTAATTAATTATAATAATGTTAATTATATTTGTTAATTATATTTATTATAATTATATTGATTATAATTACTACATCTTTGCCCCCTTTTGCCCTTTCTCTCCCCTTCCCATTTGCCCCTTTGCCCATCATCCTCCCCTCCCCCCAGTTGCCTCTTTGCCCATCCTCCTTCCCTTCTCCGGTTGCCTTTCCCATCCTCCTCCCTCTTTAGTTGCCTCTTTCCCATCCCTCCCCCCCCTCCCAATTGCCTCTTGCCGTCCTCCTCCCCTCTCTAGTTGCCTCTTGCCCCCTCTTCTCACCCCTTTTTGAACTTCCTCCCTCCCCCCCCTTCTTCTAACTTAACCCCTTCCTTACTTCTCTCAACTTCTCCCCTTTCCCTTCCCTAGAAATGATCTAACAACGATTCAATGAAAAAAAATTTGTCCCATTTTCAGTCCGAGTCCCAAAATTCGAGATTTGTCCCACTTTAATTAAATACGACTTGTAGGCTAGTTGAGAAACTTGAAGGCAATGGCCTTTCTCTGCAATGATCTGGTGCATCAACATCCTCTAATGGTTCTTGTTCTGCTGGAAATTTTTGTTTTTGAGCCATGAGTTCTGAGATCCAGGAAGATCTCGGTAGAACCTCCAAGATGTTGACCCTCAACCTGGCTAGAGAGTCAAACACAATTAGCCAACTTGAATTTATGCTCAAGTTGGGGTTAGAACCTCCAGATCACTTAAGGTGATCAGTCTACACAAGAATCTTTTAGAGAAAAAGCTCAAATATCAAGTACTCATACCTTTCCCAATTCAAGAATAAGAAGTCTTCACTCAAATCGATGTAGCTGTTATAGGTGAATTGCTTTTCGAGGTCAAATGATTGTGACTTGTGTAGAAAAGTTATAAGCAAGCAATGGAAAAGATCTTGACCAAGTCTGAGCTTTAATCTGGGAGATATTCGATCTCAAAGTTGAGTCAATTTTTGGTCAATATCAGTCAAAGCCACAAACAGATCTCAGAATTTTGTAACTTGAGTTACAGAGAAGATTTTTGAGAAATTCCAAAACTAAGGTGGAGTATAGGTTCCAAGGATGTGGGGCAGACAATCAAATCTTGTTTTGGATCACTAAAACTATTTTTTTTGGCACAGTTTTATGGATGACAGTCTAAGATCATATCAGACAGAATGCAAAAAATTATAACTTGAGTTTGGAATGGTTTTTCCTCGAACTTTTTATGCACTCAGGTGCAAATATAGTTGGAAATAAGGGGCAACTGGTCATAAGCAAGAGAAGATCATGGAATATCTTACTGTAAAAATGTTTGCATGGCAGAAATACTAAAAGAACATGACAGTCAATTTTTTAAACACTTGACAGACAATTTTCATTGATGTGAAGGTAATACAAGATGAATATGGGTCTCAGGATCATAAATCAATCATCAGAATATCTCAGAAAGTCATATAATAATATCACAATAGGATAATCAGTCCAATTTTCTCAAATCAAACTGTGGAATGCTCAGAAACTTCATGAACGTCTTCAGATCATGCTCAACGTGTATTAATATTGAGGTTTGATGCGTCTGGGCCTTCAGAAAGTTGTGTGTCGATCACCCCAGTTATATTTTCAAAATTTTGTGAATCCAGAATCTTAGGCATTGATTATGGGTTTGTTGGGTAGCTAAGAGGCGGGAAGGAAAGATTCGGGAGGAATTTAAGGAAAAAACTGAGGCCCCTGGCCGATTCGAAGGTTTTTTCTAAGTTTAGGTTCATGGAGGGAATCTCGCGAGCATCTTTCGAGTATATTTCGAGATTCTGGCCTTTTAAAAAATCAATTTTCAATGGTTTAAATGGGAAAATCAAACCTTAGAGTTTTGAAAATCTTCTAGGGATCTTTGAGGATGCCTTCCAAGAGTTTGGGAGCATATCTGACCTTGCCACGTGGCATAGGGCATCCTCATGGTATCTAGAATGATATCTAAATTATCCACCTAGGATCCTAATGTTCCATAATAGGGTTTGTTTTTCAAAAGCAAAGGCCAACAAATGGGATGGAAATATGAAATAGAAATGAGCTTATGATGAGATAAAGGAAGAATTGAGGAATCAAAGCAAAAAATGGGAAAAGGCATAGGGGAATGGAGATGGGAATAGTTTGGGGACAAAAGATTCTAGATTACCATGGGGTCTTCCAAACTATCTTCAAAAAGCATCTTCCAATCTTCTTACCCAAAATCTTGTAAGCATCTTTTGATTATCTTTGACCTCAAATGAAGTATTTCTTATGGGAGTTGACCTTGAAGATAAATATCCTTTGACCTTCACACCAATGTTGACTACCAAGTTCTTCTTTGACTTAGCCTTCCTAACTTCTACATATGAACCAACAATTAGTATGTTGCCCTTTGGGGGCAACAACACCCCTCGCACTTGTACGTATATTACATGTACAACGTGGGATGTTGTGTCACTACTTACGACCCATGGACCGGCATGGACACTTGGCTATTGGATGGAGAGCAAGGTTACCCACATTGCCAAGGTCATCAACAACGAAAAAAAGAGAAAAAGAAAGTGAAGAAATAGAAGGCAACAAGGAGATAACCTTTTTGGAGAAAGAAGCAGAGGCTAAGATCGTCATAGAGGAAAACTCAGACGCAGAACAGGACGTCGGCACTGCTGTCGCAGGCATATCAATGGAATGGAATGAAACATCAAGGAAATATGGCAAGATATTTTGGATCAGCCTTCAATCCGAAGGACATTTACTTCGTTAATAAGGATCTTTCAGTGGAAGGACAAGCATTGTATATAGGGGCTTCAAGCGCTCACAGCTTTAACAAGACTCAAGAGAATTATGCACAACAGGAGACCAATTTGGTAAAGGGAAACATTATTCTAGCCTTCTGTGGACCATACAGAGGGGCATGGTTGAATCTCAACCTCCTTTTAGAAGCCGCACAGATAGAAAATGAGTTGCCATTAGCTATAGAGTTGCCACTCGCTCTTTAACTTCAAAAGCCTCATTAAAGAGGAAACATATGCTAAAGGAGGCAAGGATACAAGATGTTGACCCTCAACCTGGCTTAGAGAGTCAAACACAAGAATCCAACTTGAGTTCTTACTCAAGTTGGGGTTAGAACCTCTAGATCACTTAAGATGATCAATCTACACAAGAATTTTTCAAAGAAAAGGCTCAGTTACAGAGTTCTCATACCTTTCCCAATTCTGGAATTTGAACCCTTTACTCAAATCGGTACAGATCCCATATGCACTGGTCAAGATGACTGTGACTTGTTCAGGAAAGTTGTAGGCGAGTAGGGGTAAAGATCTTGACCAAGTCTGAGTTCTAATTTGTAAGATATTCGATCTCAAAGTTGGGTCAAATTTTGGTCAATACCAGTCAAAACTGAAAACAGAGCTCAGAGTTTTATAACTTGAGTTGTAGGTTGAAATTTGAGGAAATTCCAAAACTAAGATGCTATTTAGACTTCAAAGGTAAGGTGCATGCTGTCAAATCATGATTTGAATCACTAAAACTATTTTTTTTGGCACTTTTTTGTGGATCTCAGTCTAAATTTGTATCAGACAGAATGCAAAAAATGGTGACTTGAGTTTGGAATGGAATTTTTTCGAGATTTTTGTGCACACAGGTGCAAATAAGATGGGAGATGAAGTGCAGATGGTCATATGCAGGAAAATATAAGGGAATCTTTTACTGTAAAAATATTTGTGATGCAAAAATACTAAAGGATCATGACAGTAGACTTTTTGAACACTTGGCAATCAATTTTCATTGATATGAAGGTAATACAGGGTGAATGAGAATCTCAGGCACATAGATCAATCAATAATGTAGTTTAGGAGGTCAACAATAATATCAAATCAATAATATCAGTTCAATCTTCTCAGATTAAACTGTGGAACACTCAGAGACTTCAAGAACGTCTTCAGATCATGCTCAGCATGTATCAATGTCGAGGTTTGATGCGTCTGGGCCTTCGAAAAACTTCTGTCAATGATCCCCAGGTATATATGTTCAGATTTAATGATTCCGGCATCTTAGTGCTTAGATTTAGGCCTAATATGATGCTTGAGAGCAGGAGTCCAGATTTAGGCAGTTTTTAAAGCTTAAGAATTCGATTCCGGCGTGATTTAAGCTTATTTCCAGATTTAGATCAGAGCAGCTGTATTTTCTGAGAATTCCGCGATACGGTGACCGTATTTCGTGAGGTATAAACCCGGAATATGCCGTATTTTATAATTTTGAGAAGCCTGGCCATGGTTTTAAAAGGTCACTCATGAGATAATTTAAGAATTGGGTCACCTAGGCAATAGCAACCCTAATGTTTTGGGAATATGCCAAGTTTGGGCATCATAGTGAGGAATATTCCATAGGGTAGTCATACAACATGGCTTCTTATGGCACAATAGTAGATGAGCATAGGGGTACAAAAGGTGGCAAGAAGAATTAGGCTAAGAGAATTTACAAAAATATGGCATAGGAAGTAGAAAGGGAGAAAGAGGGGGTAAAAGATATGGAGGGCAATGGTGAGAATGACTTATGGAAGAATAAGGATGCATTGAAAAGAAGAAATTAGGCAAGGTATGGTAGGGTATGCAAGAGTGAACAAAAGGGAAATAAGTTTAGGGAAAAATGGCTAGGAGATTTCAAAGAGATGGAACTAGAGTGTAAACATGGGTAAAAATGGTCTAGGGGTGGAATCAAGTACCATGGGGTCTTCCAAACTCTAACTTCCAATCTTCAAAAAACATCTTCCAATCTTCTTTAACCCAACACCTCTTTGACTAGCTTTGACCTCAAATGAAGTATTCCTTATGAGAGTTGACCTTGAAGATAAGTGTCCTTTGACCTTCATACCAATGTTGACTACCAAGTTTTCCCTTGACTTAGCCTTCCTAACTTTAACAAATAAACCAATCAATTAGTATGTTGCCCTTTGGGGGCAACATCTCGCCAAAACAAGAGAATGGCTGGTCCCCTCAGCCATAAGGGGTCTTCAATTTTGTCCCAAAGTGTTTAAGTGAGAATTATGGAAGGAGAAAGGGTATAAAGTGCAAGTGTTGATGAAATAGTGGTGAATATGGTAGTGAGTGGATGTGAGTGAATGACAAAGGTGAGAAATGAGTTGTGAATGTGGTAATATGGTGATGGGAATGGAGAGTATGAGATGAAATGAGTGTGTAAATGTGAGGATCTCGCCAAAACAAGAAAATGTGTGAAAAGAAGAGGTAAGAATGAGTGTGAATATGATAAGATAGTGATGGGAATGGAGTGTGAGAGAGTGAAGTGAATATGTCAAAATTGAGATCTCGCCAAAACAAGAAAATGTGTGCCTCCCTGATCCTTAAAATTGCAACTCTGCTATGATGGTGAAGCTGAATTGCAGAGTGCTTCCTTTTGAGAATGAGAACAAGAATAAGGAGTTTAAATGGACAGTAGGACCACTTATGGCAGATGAATAAAGATGGAGAAAGAGTGCACCTGTCATGGAAACATACAAACAAGTTAAACTTGATCCTTGCAACTCTGCTATGATGGTGAAGCTGAATTTGCAGAGTGCACATTTGGGGAGATAAAATGAAAGAGCATGGCTTAATGGAGAGCAGGACCACAATGAGACAGGTGAATGAAAATGGAAAAAGGGTGCTCCTGCAAATGACACTTGGCAATTAATAAAAATCTCTGTTTTGAAGCTATTTGATGGCTCATTCTTCATACTGGCTAATCTGCAAATATAAACTTAATGAAAGCATTAGTTCTAAATTTAAAACAAGTGAAATTTAATCCAATCTATTCGACCTATTCTAACTTTAACTCTAACTTGTCTAAGTTCTAGAACATAAAAAGAGACAAACATATATGCTGATCCCAATACCTTTTCAGGTGAATAGTGTTGATAGGATTTGGAAGTGGCATCCCTGAAGTTAATTCCTTCAGCCAATAAGAATTGGTGCCTGCAGGTTCCAACACCTCATAGGGGCCCTCCCAAAGATTTTCAAACTTACTAGCAGAATCTTCCCTTGATTTATTCCATTTCAGAACTAATTCTCCAGTCTTGAAAGTACCTTGTATTTTATGAGCAGCTTTGAAGGCAGCCAAATCCTTGGCTTTTTTAAGCAAATTAGCATTTTCAGCTTCCATTCTATATTCTTCTAAATGCAAAAGGGCATCCAGTCTTTCCTGCAAGGCATACTCAAAAGGCAAACACAACTTATGAGCTAACCTCGGAGATGGAAGCTCAAGCTCTCTTGGAGCACGGCTTCAATGCCATAAACTAAGTTAAAGGGGTATGAGTGGTTCTTTGCTTTGATGGTGATTCTATAAGCCCATAAGGCATCTACCAGTTTGACATGCCAATCCCTTTGATTATCATCCACTGTTTTCTGCAAAATACCCTTCAAAACTTTATTAGTAGCTTCTGCTTGGCCATTACCTTGGGGATAGTAGGAGGAACTCTTGGTATGTTTGACTTTAAGAATGGTCAATAAATTAGTAATAACTTCATTCACAAAAGGGGTACCTCTATCAGAGTGTAATTGTAGAGGAATGCCAAACCGTGCACAAATATACTCATGTAAGAACTTTGCTGTTGTAATGGCATTAGCTTGCCTTAAAGGAATTGCCTCTGCCCATTTGGTAAAATAATCTGTAGCTACAATGATGTGCTGATGTTGCCCTGCAGAAGGGGGGTTAATAGGGCCAATATAATCTAATCCCCATATTTGAAAAGGTCCTGGAGAAATTATGGGATTTAGTGCAGCTGGGATAAGGATCCTCTTGCCAAATATTTGGCACTTGTGGCAAGATTTTATAGCAAATGTAACAATCTTTAAATATTGTAGGCCAATAATAAACGACCGAGAATTTTCTTGGCGTGAGTATCTCCAAGCAAAATGGCCTCCACATACTCCTTCATGCATTTCTCTAATGATCAAGGCAGATTCCTCTTCATTGACACACCTCAAGATACCCATCCATCCTGTTGACTTTACACAAAACATCATTAATCATTCGAATTGCCTGCATTTTTCTTTAAATCTCCTTTCTTTGGCTCGAGGTCATACAAGGCATTTCCTTGAATTGTAAGAAATTCTTTATAGGTGGTTGCCAATCTTGTTGATTCGCTCTTCATCATCCGCTTGTAAATAGGCTAAGGCATCCACAAAGTCAACAACTTCTACTACATCCTCATGATAAAAAAAAATGTAAGGTAAATAAAGGCTGGGACTCTTTACCTGATGTAACTCTTTTATGGAAATATCAAAGGTTTGTAGCTTGCAAGCCCACCTTTGAATTTTTGGTTTAGAAGTAGCTTTACCAAATAACAAACCTGTTGGATTTTGCTTCATATAAACCTGAACTGGGCTTTTCAATAGTAAATGACCTTTGTCTATGCGTCAATGAGGAACATGAGAGCAAAGAAAGACTCTTCTCCATTCTAGTATATTTCTCCTCAGTTAAACTCCATTGTTTGCTAGCAAAAGCTATAGTGTGCTTGTCCTGCAGAATAGCTAGGCCTATGGCCTTTTTGGTAATAGTAATGTAGACTTCAAATGGCTTGTCTAAATCAGGTTTTTTAAGAAGAGTTGCTTCACAAATGGACTTTATAGAATAGAATAGAATAGAATAGTTTTTTTATCGTCCACTGAGACCAATCGGCCTATGGGACCCGAGGAAGGAGCAAACAAACTTATTCTTGTCGGGTTAAAAACCCCTTGAAAGGGTTTTCGAGGGAAAAACCGTGGCATTAATAAGAATGCTGTCAAACTGTACAAGTATACATCATCATGAAATAAATGTGTATGTACATGTCAAGTGCGTGCCCGAGGACATAGCTGATCTCGCATGTCCATGACCTCCTGAAGGTATGATCCTAGCATCCGTACGGATGCCGTGCTCAATGTCACATGTAGCGGCTGGCCAGGCCTGACCAACTCAGCATAGCGCGTCCGGATTTGATCATATGCTGGGCAACTTTGAAGGGTATGAGATTCATCCTCAATGACTCCCATTTGGCAGCATTGACAGAGCCTGTCCTGACGTGGCTCACCAATCCATCTGCCTGTCTCAATTCGAAGATGATGTGCCCCTGTGCGAATGGAGGCAATGAGTCTGCGTCTTTTCATGGGCAAGTGGGTGCGCAGGTAGCATTGTGGGCCTCGTTCCAATGTGGGATTTATGTGGCGCTGGTAGTGTGCTGTCTTGACCTGTTCAAGGGCGCTGGCATCCCAAAGCTTGTTGATGAAGCAAGCGTCAAGATATTGCCTCAAGCTATGGCGATCTGCCTCTGTTTGCACATGTATGCACTGTGCTCTCGCACATTCCATCTAGCCATCCATTGAGCTCTCTTTTTCCCTCCAAAGAGGCCTTGAGGCGTTAGGCCCCATTGCCATGATATAAGCTAGTTTTGGGAGACGAGCATCGTCCATGTTGACCACCTTCTGAAAATAGACAATGTGGCGATCAAGGGCCGCCCAAGAAGAGGCAAGAATCCTATTTCCGCAGTAGAATTTGATATGGGACTGTGGACTTCACCCCTAGTGCTCGTACCAAGAAGGCTTTCTGCACCTGCTCCAAGTCATTCCAAGTAGCGAGGGATACTACTGGGCCCCATACTTCAACCCCGTATAAAAGGACAGGCTCCACTAAGACTTTGAACAGGTGTGACTGATGGGTCCAATCATACAACTCCGCTCTATGACTATTGTTTTGCATTGCATATAGTGCTTTCCAGCCCCGCCAGTAACTTCGTAGAGCCGTATGGATGTGTCCCGGTGCATAGTAGACGGAAACTCCACTCCCAAATATTTGTATGTGGATGCTACTTCCACATTCGCCGCCCTCGATAGCGGAAGGAGGGATCCTCGGGCCGTCGTGAAGATGATATGAAAACCACCTTAGTCTTGGCCAAGTTGACGCCGCATATCGGGCCGCTTGGCAAAATGTGTCCGTGGCATCGAGATGTCGTTGCATGTCTGGCTGGCGTGTAAGCTAGAGGTCCACGTCATCAGCATATATTAACCGCTTGATGATCCGGTAGAGAAGGTGAGCCCCGCCGCCCCCATTATCGCAAGCCGCGACTCTCCAATTGATCAATGTAAAGCCCAAACAATGTTGGGGAGAGAGGGCATCCCCGGCGAACCCCGATACTACTATCAAATGGTTGGCTTGTCGGGTTGCAACCGACCCGAGCATCTTTCATAAAGCTCGCATTAATCGCATTACGCAAATCTATGGAACCCCTACCGCCTTAATCTTGCCCATAGTTTTTCCCGAGGCGCGGTGTCAAATGCCTTTGTAAAATCCACGAAGCAACAATATAGATCCCGACGGTTCTCCTGTCTTCAACCGAGCTCGCAATGTGAAGATGTGGTCAATGGTTGAGTGTCGGGTCTGAATCCCCGCCGGGTGAGGGCCGTATCTCACGCTTGCCTACGCCCAGCCCGTCAACCGCCGCTTTCGAGAATCCCGGCAGCAATTTTGCAAACACCGAATCGACCATGATTGTTCGGTAATTACCGGCAAAGGCGGGTCACCCGCCTTATAGATGGGAACAACTCGCTATTGGTCCCTTTGCATCGGGAAGCCTTTCTCGTAATGCCTTGTTGAACAAGGCGGTTAGCACGGTATTATGGACGGCCCCGCCCACTTAAGCAATTCGCCCCGCATGCCATCCGTGTCAGGGGCTTTCCCATTGGCAAGAGACGTAAGCCTTGTTCCACGCCCGAATGCGGATTTCCAAAGACCGGGCCTTCTTGGGGGTAATGCCGCATGTGCACCACGAGGGTCGTGATAGCTGTTGCAAGTATTGCCTCCACCGCCGGGAGTGATGTTCCCGTGGGTGCATCTGCGGCTTTCTAAGAACCCTTCGCCGGAAGGTCCCGGGTGACGTTCGGGGAGATAAAACATTTCCCTTTGATGTGCCGCAATGTACCTGGCTTTCTTAGCTTTAAGGAAGACGCGTAATCGCCCGACCGCATGTGGGCGAAGCGAGGGTTCGTGGACTTGGCGGAGCCGGCGTTTGTGTTCCTTGCACTCGTGCATCAAACCATTGATTACGTGGGAAGGTTGTGTTCTCGGAGGTCCGTCGCGGCGGGGCGGCTTATCCCAAAGCATCTCTCTGCCAAGATCCTAAGCACATCGGTCACCGGCCGTCATTTGCTCTAGTGTAGGATATTGCAAAATTTCTGCCAGGTCATCTATAAGCATCTGGGCATAAGCCCCCGCATGTTCATAATCCAATCGCAGCTGAGGCATGTGTGGAGCTGTGGCACAGGGGGTTCGCACGACCTGCCAAGCCAACTTCAAGTAAAGTGGTAAGTGGTCTGAGTCGATCTCTTCATCCCTATTAGTTGTTCCCACCTGGAAGTGCTTGACGACATGCATATCCTGCTCAGGCACCAGCACATAGTCCACCACACTAGATCCTCCCCCCTGGTTTTCCTGTCTACAAGTGCTCTTGCGGGTGGACGGCCACTGTGCCAGTCCATTGCAGATTACCAGGTCAAAGATACCACAGAGCAAAAGCAATTGTCTACCATAGCGTGTGACCTGATTGTCATCTGATGTCCGTGGCCAAGCTGCTTCTGCAAGCAACTCAAAAGACTCTTGGCAATCTGATGACCATGTGACAGGAACATACTTGCTCTCAGATTTGGAAATCCTGCCTATTCTTGTCAGCTTAGAAATGGGACTTATAATGTGAGCAAAATTAGGAATATACATCCTAAGAAAACTAGTCATGCCAATAAAACTTTTGACCTGCTTCAGGTTTTTGGGACGCGCCAGCTTTTTGAGGGCTTCAACTTTTTCTTGTGCTACTTGTATGCCATTGTTGGATACCTCATGTCCCAAAAGTTGGCCTTTGGATGCAAAGAAAATACATTTCTTTGGGTTAAGGTTGACTCCAGATTCCCTACACAAAGAACATATTTTTGCCCGCAATTCCAAATGATTAGTAGGGCGAGAACCTAAACAAAGGTCATCCAAATAAACCTTGAATTCCTGAGGAGACATGGGCCTAAAAATAACATCCATAGCCCTCTGAAAAGTAGCAGGTGCATTCATTAGTCCAAAAGGCATTCTTTTCATTGCATAAGTTCCCCAAGGGGTAATAAAAGAGGTCTTGGGTTGGTCTTCTTCCTTAATGCCAATTTGATTAAACCCTGAAAATCCATCTAAAAATGAGTATACCTCTTTCCCTGCTACAGCATATAAGATTTCTTCCAGAAAAGGCAAAGGGTAGCAATCCTTGATGGTGGCTTTGTTGAGATCTCGATAATCAATACAGATCCTTAAGGCACCACTTTTTTTCTCTATAGGTACAATGCAAGACACCCATTCTGGATTAATAATTTCAATAATAACACCTGCATCTAGCATTTTATCCAACTCATCTTTAATCAGTCCCATCAATGAAGCATTAATTCTCCTCAATTTTTGAAAAACAGGTTTACATCCTTCCTTAATCTTGATTTCAAATTGGCATACCTCTGCTTTAATTCCAGTAAGTTCAGAATAATCCCAAGCAAACACATCCTTCCTTTCTTCAAAGAACATTTGTATATTATCCCTATTTTGGTATTCAATAAGATCTCCAACAAACAGGGTTCTAGTTTTACCATTTTTTGTAATGGTGATCTCTTCAGTATCCTTTTCTTCTGATGCATTAATGGTTAGAATAGGACAAAGAGCTTTTACCTCACTAGCATCAAGGTCTTCCTCTGGAATAGCTCCTTCAGTTAGGTGTGCCATGAGAGTTTCCCTGCATAAGGTATCAGCTTCCACATTTTCTTCCCTTGGTATGTGAGTAATCTCCCATGAAGCAAAACTTGAAAGCACTCCCATCACTTGGTTTTTCAAGAGCTCCATGTCTGCATTTTTTGTTTGGTAATCTCCTGAAACTTGTCTACAAATTAATTGTGAGTCACCAAAAATATGAATGTTGGCAATGTCCATAGCTTTGGCTTCCTGAAGTCCTGCAATCAAAGCCTTATATTCTGCTACATTAGAGGTAATTTGGGGGAAGATCCTCCCTACTTTAGCTAAGAGTTTATGAGAGGAATCTTTTAGGATAGCAGCAGATGACGCAATATTTAGCCTTTTAGAAATACCTCCATCAAACCATAAAAATCCTGATGGTCCTTGTTTACTGGGAAGTGCACATTCCATGATGAGAGGAACTGTTTCACATTTCCTTGGTCTTGCATTTTGTATTCTGTAAAATCCCAAAGGTTCTTCAATTAGCATTTCCTTAATAAAATTTACCTCCTCATTAGAGCCATAGGAGCCATCTTGATTATAGATTGTGGCGGTCTGAGAGCCATTGGAGATGGTACATCTCCCTTGAGACCAAATTGGTCTAGCATCCACAGTAGCTAACCACCTTCTTCCTAAAAGTAAATCATAAATATCAGACTCATCCCCTATGTCTTCAAAAGCCACCACAATAAAGTTGGCAGCTACAATTATACCCCTCAGATTAACAGGCACTTTAGTTACCACACCAATGGGAGTGATCTTAGCATTATAAAAGGATCTCAATAGTACAGAAGCTTTCTTGTCCACCTCGAAACCACATTTCTTCATAACATGATATGGCATAATATTTAGGGGGGATCCCCCATCAAGTAACACATTTGAAAAGGTATAACCTCCTAAAGTAGCTGAGCATATGAATGCACCAGGGTCTTCTTCATTCTGTGCTAGGACAAGGTTAGTGGCATCAGTAAAATTCACACAAGCATTTAATGCCTCGCCATTAGTTTGTTGAAGTACCCTTTTTCTATAGCTAGGTGCAATTTTTAATAAGGTAAAAAGATCCACACTCACCTTGGAATTTTTAAGCAAAACATCAACCTCATCAAAGTCTTGATCTTTCTTACCATATTTTTGCTGAGGAGGTGGAGCTATGGTTTGAGCAGGTGATTCCACTAGTCTACAGGTGGTGAAGGCCTGGCAGTAAAATGCCTACTTGGTTCAGCATGTACTTGAGCTTCATTCATACTTCTAGTTTGCACCACCATAACTTCTTCAGATCTAGGAACTTCTGTAGCTTGAATAAACCTTATAGAGGTGCTTGGTTCAGCAAATCTCACGGGGTTTAGACTCGGTCTCTTCTCTTTTTTCCCCGCTTAGCAAAATATTCCTTAACAAAGACACCTAGCATCAAGATGGCCAACCTCTTTACAAAAGAACAAACAGACATTCCTTTCCAAAGTGACCTTTTCTATTACATTTGGGGCACACTTGCCAATAGCATATTTCTGATGGGTGAGAATTCCTATTGCAATGAATACATTCAGGTAAGTTTTTACTGTTCTTTGCAGCCTTGAGTTCAACCCGGTTGTTTGGTTATTTCGCTAGAGCTTCAAGAACTTTTGATAAATCTGACTTCACCTCGCGCAACCCGAGAACTTGCCTCCTTATCCTTAGATTTCTTCTTTTCTTTCTCAGTATGGCATAAATGGGAATAGAGGGTGGTGATCATAGTGTGCATCAAGAGCCTCGTGGATAGAATGGGTCATGATTGTGATGAGGAACATAATGCTTGTCAAGGCAAGGTAGAGAGCATCCGAAAGTTAAATCGCTGGTTTTGGCAAAGACTTTGTATATGGAATCAAACCCTTCAAAGCAGCCTTGAATCTTGAGCAACTTCCTTTGGATATCGGGTCTTCTTTCCGCACCATTAATGAAAGCAAATGACTAAAAACAGAGTTGGGATGGTAACTTGTGCTCTTTGACACCTGCTCATAAATGTACTAAACCTCTCCTTGTCTTTGGTTCACACACTCTCTCCTGCAGATAGAAAAACCTTGCAATTCATTAACCAAATCTTTTGGAGCAGCTAGCTTACCAAATCTATCCAGAAACTTCTTGACAAGTTCATCCCATGAAGTGGTGCCCATTAACTTTTCATAAGTTAACCAAGCACCAGCCTCACTTTCTTCTTTGAAACATTTTTCAAACTCTGAGAGCTTGCAGCCCTTCTTGAAGCCATAGTCTCTGTAATAATCCTCAAATATTCTCAAGAAGTTGTTAGCACTCATACTGGAATCAAAAGTAGGCAAAGGAACAGGGACATTCAATTCAAATTGATAGGGCATGTTCTGAAGTAGGCTACTTGAGAAACTTGAATACAATGGCCTTTCTCTGCAAAGATCTGATGCATCAATATCTTCTACTGGTTCTTGTTCTGCTGGAAATTTTTGTTTTGGAGCCATGAGTTCAGAGATCCAGGAAGATCTCGGTAGAATCTCCAAGATGTTGACCCTCAATCTGGATTAGAGAGTCAAACACAAGAATCCAACTTGAGTTTTTACTCAAGTTGGGGTTAGAACCTCCAGATCACTTAAGGCGATCAATCTACACAAGAATTTTTCAAAGAAAAAGCTCAGTTACAGAGTTCTCATACCTTTCCCAATTCTGGAATTTGGACCCTTTACTCAAATCGGTACAGATCCCATATGCAGATTGATTTTCAAGGTCAGATGACTGTGACTTGTTCAGGAAAGTTGTAGGCGAGTAGGGGTAAAGATCTTGACCAAGTCTGAATTCTAATTTGTAAGATATTCGATCTCAAAGTTGGGTCAAATTTTGGTCAATACCAGTCAAAACTGAAAACAGAGCTCAGAGTTTTATAACTTGAGTTGTAGGTTGAAATTTGAGGAAATTCCAAAACTAAGATGCTATTTAGACTTCAAAGGTAAGGTGCATGCTGTCAAATCATGATTTGAATCACTAAAACTATTTTTTTGGCACTTTTTTGTGGATCTCAGTCTAAATTTGTATCGCATTTAATGCAAAAAATGGTGACTTGAGTTTGGAATGGATATTTTTCGAGATTTTTGTGCACACAGGTGCAAATAAGATGGGAGATGAAGTGCAGATGATCATATGCAGGAAAATATAAGGGAATCTTTTACTGTAAAAATGTTTGTGATGCAAAAATACTAAAGGATTATGACAGTAAACTTTTTGAACACTTGGCAATCAATTTTCATTGATATGAAGGTAATACAGGGTGAATGAGAATCTCAGGCACATAGATCAATCAATAATGTAGTTTAGGAGGTCAATAATAATATCAAATCAATAATATCAGTCCAATCTTCTCAGATTAAACTGTGGAACACTCAGAGACTTCAAGAACGTCTTCGGGATCATGCTCAAAGATGTATCAATGTCGAGGTTTGATGCGCCCGGCCTTGAAAAACTTCACAATGATCCCCAGGTATATATGTTCAGATTTAATGATTCCGGCATCTTAGTGCTTAGATTTAGGCTTAATATGATGCTTAAGAGCAGGAGTCCAGATTTAGGCAGTTTTTAAAGCTTAAGAATTCGATTCCGGCGTGATTTAAGCTTATTTCCAGATTTAGGTCGAAAGAGTATTTGTATTTTTCGAGAATTCGATAGCGATCTTGGACCCAGATTTCGCGGAGGTATAAACCCGGAATATGCCGTATTTTATAATTTTGAGAAGCCTGGCCATGGTTTTAAAAGGTCACTCGTGAGATAATTTAAGAATTGAATCACCTAGGCAATAGCAACCCTAATTTTTTGGGAATATGCCAAGTTTGGGCATCATAGTGAGGAATATTCCATAGGGTAGTCATACAACATGGCTTCTTATGGCACAATAGTAGATGAGCATAGGGGTACAAAAGGTGGCAAGAAGAATTAGGCTAAGAGAATTTACAAAAATATGGCATAGGAAGTAGAAAGGGAGAAAGAGGGGGTAAAAGATATGGAGGGGCAATGGTGAGAATGACTTATGGAAGAATAAGGATGCATTGAAAAGAAGAAATTAGGCAAGGTATGGTAGGGTATGCAAGAGTGAGCAAAAGGGAAATAAGTTTAGGGAAAAATGGCTAGGAGATTTCAAAGAGATGGAACTAGAGTGTAAACATGGGTAAAAATGGCCTAGGGGTGGAATCAAGTACCATGGGGTCTTCCAAACTCTAACTTCCAATCTTCAAAAAACATCTTCCAATCTTCTTTAACCCAGCACCTCTTTGACTAGCTTTGACCTCAAATGAAGTATTCCTTATGAGAGTTGACCTTGAAGATAAGTGTCCTTTGACCTTCATACCAATGTTGACTACCAAGTTTTCCCTTGACTTAGCCTTCCTGTATGTTGCCCTTTGGGGGCAACACAAGAGTTCCTTCCGAAGAGGCTCAAGAGAAAATGCTAATTTTTTGTACTTTATATAAAGTTATATACATTGTCACATGCGTTGTAGACCTTCAATTCTGTTGATGTTACAATAAACAAAAGTGCTATCTACTTATTTAAAATTCGTTCTTTGTTTGTTTGCAGATCCTTGCTAGAGTTGTTTAATATGAAAGATTCTTGTGTGGGTTTGAAATGGGTCTATGAGCTTGATTAATAATTTGTTGAAATTTTTGGACCCAGAGCTACATTTTTCTACTCATTCTTTGCAAGATTATTATATTTTTGTATAAAAACAATATGTAATTAATCAAAATCCTATGCGATAAGCCAAACAAAATACATCTACTTAACTTACTAAAAGACTTCAACATAGATAATATGAATTAGAATTAGAATTAGAATTATTGTCCCTAGTGCCCTGAGGCTCCTGGACTGATGTAGCATGGGCGAGCTCCCAGAGGGTGCTACTAGCGCAACACACTGATACAGTGTAGCCCTTTCAGAGAGCTTTTCTTATTATTATTGATACTGGCACCCCGCTTATAATCGGCATCATGGCCGCGCGGTGGTGCGTCGCTATCTTCAGCTTTTAGCTGAGCTCTTTTCGGGCCTTAATGTCCCACCTTTTCTGATGGTTCATATTATAAGCCCTCTTTCCTTGTGCACTTAGTTGTCATTTCCCTGATTGCATCTGCCATATCTTTTATTGTGTCTCTTCTTGTCATTAAGATGTGGACTGGCTGTCCCCATCTTATATTCCTGTACTTGCTTCTGATGTCTCCGTACACTGTGCATTCGTTGAGCATGTGGCTCTCGTCTTCCACTGTCCCTATGTTACAAATCCTGCAGATCCAATTTCTCTTTCCACTTTTCTCCACCTGTCCCTCTAAATTCTTAGATCATGGCTCCCCATTCTAAATCTTGCCAAAGTGTCCCTTCTTGTTTTCCATATTAGGTTGTCCCTATACATCGGTTGTCCTATCTGTTGCTCGGGTTGAAGATTGTTGTTAGCCATAGTGTTTTGGGGCCGCTATGTTTTTGTAGCCATGCTTTCATTGCTATTTCGGCCCAGTCTTCATTCCATTTTTCTTCATTTACCAGGTCGCCCAGGTTTAGTCCCATCTCTCTCGTCCACACTGCCACCTCCCTGAACCACCCGTTGCATGTGGGTCAAAGCATGGAGGTGGGGGACACTTTTTGTGTCAGCGACACATGGTGCTTAGGGGGTGCTTTCCGGAGCTATTTTCTTTGTATTTTAAAAAAATAATTTTCTTTTCTTTTTTTGATATTTTTCCCTGAAACGCATTCATATTACGCCTTGGAATACAAAATTTCAGCTTCATCGGAGTTATAGAAAAAAAGATAAAAATAAGTAAAATTTCCCGCATTAGGTGCTTAGGGGGTGCTTGGCTGGCGCAAAAATGCCCCCCCAGCTCCATGCTTTGACCCATGTGATGATATGTGACTTGGCCGATTCGCTGACTGCGATTGTTGATAGCTTCCCAGCATGATCACCCTTGTTATCTTTCATCAAATATCTGACGGTCCTCTCCCATGCCTTTACCTCCGTTGGTTTCTGGCATGTCTCATATACCATGGTTGTCAAAGGTGTATTTGCCCGTACTCTGAATTCTTGTCTATGCCATTGCCTAAAGATCCCTTCTTGCTTATCCCATTTCTTGTCTGATAGGCCGGATCCCCATGCCTCTGATCCATATAGCTGTGTTGGCGCAACTATCGTATTAAACAGATAACACTTGATCTCCCAGTCAACTATTCTGCTTCTATTACAGAAATTTTTCATACTAAAATAACTTCCAATGGCTGCCTGGAATCTGGCATCCGCCCCCCTGGACCAGTTGCCTTTGTCATGTGCACCATATCCTAGGTACTTGTATTCCGCCGCTTCTTTCAGTTCTGTCCCCATATATTTGAAAGGTATGTACCTATTCCTGGTGCCAAACGTGACTATTTTGGTTTTTTCTAGATTTACTGTTAGCTCTGTCTTTTCACATAATGCCTCTAGTAGCTCTAGTAACCTGCGCATACCCTTGCTCTTTGTAGCCATCATGCTTAAATCATCTGCATATAGCATGATAGGTACCTTAGTGTCCCCCAGTGTGGGGCGTCTGCATCCCCGTGATGAACCCTTATTTGATGTGCTTCCAGTTAAAGGGGTGCAATCAATTCATTGTGTGTCGTCAATAGACTCAAATGGCCCAACAAAGTTATTGTGCAGCCCTCTTACATGCTTTTGCAAGGCATGCATAAATTTTAATTGGCCTGCTTGTGAGAATGCTGACCATTGTGGCAGGTGGGAGTTGAGATATTGGGATATTGGAGATGGTGAGAATGAGGTGGAGGATTTATGGGCAAACAACATCGACAATATCGATGAGACACTGCAGACTGGTGATTATTTTGGAGCATTCACAGCTCCAGACAATCATGAAGGGGTCCCTTATTATATTCTCCAATGCACAGAAGTGAAACATGCACTTGAAGCAGATACTATGGATAACTAGGGAAATTTCTTTTATAGTGGTAATGAGGTTATGACAGGTAACTAAGCTGATACCTGACTGCCATCAGAAGTACAAGTTATTACTAAAAGGCAAGGTGGTTTTTGTCCATCCCAAGTCGGTAATAGGGGTGAGATTTGCATTAGACCCAGTCAAATACAGGATAAAAGGTATTGCTTATGCATATGAACTGTGACGTCCCCTACTTCCTATACGATGCACACATCGTATCAGAAGGCGGAGTATTCCCCCTGACAGCCAAACTGGCAGGGGCCATCCACCTGACACCAATCCCATGGACTGAGCCAGCGAGGGAAGAGTAGATGTGTCATTGATCCCGTCTTCCATCGGGTCGACCTAGCTGCGGAAGCGTGAATAAACATGAGCACGTAACATCAATATATCAATAAGTTCACCTCGAAGAGTGAACTCCTCAGAACATCACATGTACAACAACATCAAATAACATCAACATGGGGAGATCCTACTCAGGGCTCAGACTCAAGGTGGATCGACTGACGGCTTGGGTCTCCAGAAGTCCAGCAGACTGAATTCATGGCTGTTGGGTAGTCCACTCCATCCGCCCCTCCTGTGCACACTTTGCAGAGTAGGTAGAAAAGTATTGGGACCGGACCGTAGCCTGCCGGGTACATAGCCAAGAGTGCTACTGCTGGGTTGCATCTCCCCAGTCCGATGAGGCAGGAGGAGAGTCATCTCTCCTCCAGAGGCATGCATGCCCATCACAGGTGGCTAGAGGGCCACTGCTCTTATTCGACTTAACCTCATGGAAGGCGACGCGTCACCCCAAAGGTGTCGAGCTCATGCCTTGCCCACACTCAGTGGCAAACTATTAAGCCTAGCTCACTAAGATCCTTGGTAGGCTTTACACACCAGAGGGATCAATCAGTGATGGGACAAGTCCCCCTTTTTCATCGGTCTAGCCCGTCCACCCACAACCAGGCGGGCTCTTGTGCACAGGCCGCATTAAGTGGGCATTAATGAAGCTATTCTAGGAACTGTTGGATTAATCAAGAAAGACAATTCCTTAGCAAGGATGTAAGTACAATACAATGATCTCTTTTATATTTGTAGCCTAGCAATATTAAATCAATATTTTGAAACTTCAAGTACAATGGCAACTAGTATCAAGGAAGCCAAGTTTTGGTCATTCATTCCTTGATATGCACAACAACATCATCACTTCAAATTCTAAGCAATGAGTACTTCCTAGGCTCAATAGCTATCATTTAAATATAGACAATAATAGCTTTAACCATTGAGATATCACTGTTCACCCGGTATTGACTTAAACACTGTTCATTTGTTGACTGAGCTCTTCATTCATCAATTCCGGCACACCTCGACTCTCGATCTTATCTGTACTTGGCACCTCAGTACACCATTCATCTTCTCATTACTTCTTTATATATCTTACACGACGGTTACGGCTAGATCCAAGTGACTCAGAATAGAAAACTCATCTATAGCATATATCCCACAGGCCAACAGAGGGAATATAGCTTTTCCATCGACCATTGAATTTTTTCATTTCCTTTGCTAGAGAAAGCAATTTAAACATGAACCTTCATATTTAACCTTATAGTTCTTGACATCTTACACTTGAATCCATTTCAATTTAAGAACATGCTTGCCATAACTTTGTGTATCTTGTAAGTCTGCATAATCTTGTCATGTGACAGTATTAATTGATGCATATAATATAACTTGACACTCACTAACATCCTCCTTCATGTTATATTTATATGCATCATTTTCTCCTTCAAATAGTTAAATCTTTTCTCTGCCAGAGACTTGGTAAGTATGTCTGCTAATTGTTCTTCTGTATTTACATACTCCATGGTTACCAAATTCTTCTTGACCACATCTCTAATAAAATGCATTTCCAGTTCTATATGTTTGCTCCTTTCGTGTAGAACTGGGTTTTTGGCTAGTGCTATGCAGCTTGTACTATCACACCAAATTTTTGTGGCCAATGGTTGCTCAAAACCTAGCTCCATAATTAGTCTTCTCTCCCAAATGATTTCCTTTGAGCATAAAGTGGCAGCAGCATATTCTGCCTCTGCACTAGACATGGCTATGGCAGTTTGCTTTTTGCATTTCCAGGATATAGGAGCTTCTCCTAACATAACTAAATATCCTGAAGTTGACTTTCTTGTATCTACATCTCCACCCCAATCAGCATCACAAAAGCCTTCCAATATTAGGTTCCCTGTTGTATATCTGATTCCTTCTTCAACAGTTCCTTTTAAGTATCTCAGGACTCTTTTTGCAGCAGTCCAATGCTCCCTGCCAGGATCAGTGTTATACCTACTCAAGATATTAACACTATGTGCAATGTCAGGTCTTGTGCAATTAGCCACATATGCTAAGCATCCAACCAAGGACCTATAGGGCACTGCTAGCATCTCCTTTCTTTCAACCTCATTCTGTGGACACATACTTTCAGATAACTTATGACCAGGTACAGCAGGAGTATTGCAGATTTTACAATCTTGCATGTTAAATTTTTTTAACATTCCAAGTATTTGTTTCTTTTGAGTAAGAGTTATCATACCTTCTGCTCGATTTCTGCTCATTTCAACTCCAAGAAAGTTCTTCAATTCCCCCAAGTCAGTCATCTCAAATCTTTGCTTTAGCAGCTCCTTGCACATATTTAAGCATTTTGTTCCCTTTGCTACCATTATATTATCATCAACATATAATGCTATTATACACCACTCTTCTCCATATTGGAATTTATATAAATTGCCATCATTATCCAATTTTATAAATTCATGCTCTCTTAGATATCCATCCATACACTTATACCATTCTCGAGGAGATTGTTTTAGTCCATATACTGCTCTATTGAGTTTCCACACCTTGTCCATCCCTTGTTCAAATCCTGGGGCCTGCTTCATGAAAATCTCTTCTTCTAATATGGCATTTAGAAATGCAGTTTTCACATCCATATGATGCACTTCCAAATTCCCTGCATTTGCTATTGCTAAGAGCATTCTAATGCTATTCATTTTAACCAAAGGAGAAAAGGTTTCATCAAAGTCTTGGTCTTTTTTCTGTGAAAACCCTTGGGCAACCAATCTGGCCTTGTATCTGGGTGTCTTTCCATCTATATCTGTTTTTATCCTAAACAGCCATTTATTACCAACAATATTTTTCCCATCAGGTCTGTCCACAAGTTCATATGTGTTGGTGTTATGAAATGACTTCATCTCCTCATTCATAGCATTTAGCCATTTATTTTTTTCTGCTGACTCAAGCACATCTTCATATGTTTTTGGAATGTCTGGATCTAGGTGTGCTAGAATCTCAAACACATTATTCACTTCTCCTTCTACATTCTGCAATCTCTTACTCTTACCTCGAGTTGTACGACCATGAATTGCAGGATCAATTCTTATATCTGCTTGTTGTAATTTCTCTACTTCAGTAATTCTTTTCTTCCTTTGAGGTAGGTCTGCAGCATTTGATGTCTCAGGTTCCCCATTTATGATCTCTTGGTTTGGTATTTGCACTTCATCAGAATCTCCTACCTCTTCATTTACCTTTTCTTCAGTCCCTGCATTATTGATTCTATGATCATCTGCAATATCATCATCATCAATCATCTTAATAGTAGGCACAGATTTTCCAGCATTATCATCATCATTGATTATGCTTTCAGCAACCTCCCTTTGTTTATTCACCTTGACTTGCACTTTATACACTTGAGATTCATCAAAGATTACATCTCTACTTATCACTATCTTTCTAGTTCTCGGATTATACAACCTAAATGCTTTAGATTGAGTATCATATCCAACTAAATAGGTAATCATGGCCCTATCATCCAATTTTTTTCTGAGTTCTTTAGGAATGTGTGTGTAAGCCAAGCATCCATATATTCTTAGTTTGCTGTAATCTATGGTTTTTCCTGACCATAGCATATCAGGGATTGCCCCTTTTATGCTTACTGAAGGCAAACTGTTTTGAATCATGGTAGCTGTTCGAACAGCCTCTTCCCACAAGAAATTTGGAAGTCCTGATGCTTTTAGCATGCTTCTTACTGCATTAAGAAGAGTTCTATTCTTCCTTTCTGCAATTCCATTCTGTTGAGGTGAATACCTACATGTAAGTTGTCTTCTTATTCCTTTACTTTTGCAGTATTGTTTGAACTCTCCTGATAAGAATTCTCCACCTCTGTCAGATCTCAAACACTTGATCTTTCTGCCAGTTTCAGTTTCTACTTCATTTACATATTGTTTGAATATGTCCATTGCCTTACATTTTGTTTTCAAACAATACATGTGAGTATGTCTGCTAAAATCATCAATTAGAGTCATAAAGTATCTTTTCCCAGATAACCCTGTTATGTTCATAGGTCCACACAAATCAGTGTGAACTAAATCCAGCAACCCTTGTGTTCTTTTATTAGATCTTCTAAAAGGTAGCCGAGTATGTTTGCCAAGTGCACATCCCATACATACAGATTTTTCGGGTTGGTTTAGATCTGCTTCTATAAACCCTTTCTTACACAATAATTCAATGATTTTAGAATTTGCATGCCCAAGTCTCTCATGCCATGTATCAACTGATGGCAAAGTTACAAGATTCAGCTTAGTAGGTTGACAATGAATATTATCAAGACCAAATAGATTTCCAATTCTTCTTCCAATAAATTTCACTTTATTTTCATAAAGCACATTACATTGTAGTCTTTCAAAAACAACCTTGTACCCAAGGTCTACTAGCTGAGCTATGGAAATCAAGTTCCTTACAAGTCCAGGCACACATAATACTTTTTCTAGAACAATCTTCTTCCCTTGCAAATCAAATAATTCAAGCATTCCACTATCTGCTATCTGCTTCAACTCTCCATTCCCGAACTGAACATGTCCTCTTGCTTCTCCTTTGCAATTTTTCAGCAAGCATGAATTTGAGGCTACTGATTTTTCAGCTCCTGAATCTAAAATGAGAACATCCTTGTCATGAGTTTTTTTCCTTGAAAAATAATTGTTTGAAAAATTTACCTCTATATCTTCATCTAGCTCCTCCTCCTCAGATTCTTTAACCACATTCAGACTAGGATTATTTCTTCCTCCTTTGCTCTTGCTTTCAAAATATTTCCTGTCTTTTCCTTTATTTCTTTTTGGACTTGAGCACTTGTTTGCCATATGCCCCTTTCCCTCACAGTTATAGCACACTATTTCTTTATCAAGCTTAGGACAGTTTATCTTCAAATGACCATAACTGTTGCATTTAAAACATGGACCTATCTTTCCTTTGTCAAATGATTTCTTACCTTTTTTACCAGCATACATAACTTCTGTCTCATCATCATCAGCATCTCTTCCTTGCTCAAACTCTGTACGAATCATCCTTATGGCATGTTCTTTGGACCTAGCAACATTTCTCAAAAGAGTAGCAAGTTGTGCATTATGAGATACAGCCCTAGAGATGGCTAGTAATTGATAATTCTCATTAAGAACTACCCCTGCACCTTCAAGATCAGCAATGATGGATTCAAACTTCTCTAGAAATTCTGTAATGTTGTCTTTTTCATAAAGTTTTAACCTTCTTAATTGCTTCTCCAGAACATCTATTTGAGACGAGGATTTTATCTCATAGTTATCAATCATATATTTCCACATTTCTGCTGGAGATTTACCCCTTAGCTTCAATTTGATCACAGTACCAACCTTGTTGCTAATTATTGACTGAGCCTCCATGATCTTTGTTTTCTCATCTGCACTTGTTCTCAAGGTTGCACTCCTGCCAGCACTTGCACTAGTACCTCCTTCAGCACTTGGAGATTCTGTCTGTGCACCACCTGCAACAGAGCTAGCACTAGCACTAGATCCTCCTGTGCCATTACCCCCTGAGCTATTTATGCCTGCTCCTGCACCAGTTGGATCACATAAATACCATAAATTCTCAAATTCCAATACCTCTTTTATACTTTGTTTCCACAACTGAAAACCACTGTCTCCTTTGAATATCTCTATGGAATTTAGAAGATTTGCACCAAATCGTGTCGACATCCTGCACTTGGAATTTTAAGGCTCTGATACCACTGTTGGATTAATCAAGAAAGACAATTCCTTAGCAAGGATGTAAGTACAATACAATGATCTCTTTTATATTTGTAGCCTAGCAATATTAAATCAATATTTTGAAACTTCAAGTACAATGGCAACTAGTATCAAGGAAGCCAAGTTTTGGTCATTCATTCCTTGATATGCACAAACATCATCACTTCAAATTCTAAGCAATGAGTACTTCCTAGGCTCAATAGCTATCATTTAAATATAGACAATAATAGCTTTAACCATTGAGATATCACTGTTCACCCGGTATTGACTTAAACACTGTTCATTTGTTGACTGAGCTCTTCATTTATCTATTCCGGCACACCTCGACTCTCGATCTTATCTGTACTTGGCACCTCAGTACACCATTCATCTTCTCATTACTTCTTTATATATCTTACACGACGGTTACGGCTAGATCCAAGTGACTCAGAATAGAAAACTCATCTATAGCATATATCCCACAGGCCAACAGAGGGAATATAGCTTTTCCATCGACCATTGAATTTTTTCATTTCCTTTGCTAGAGAAAGCAATTTAAACATGAACCTTCATATTTAACCTTATAGTTCTTGACATCTTACACTTGAATCCATCTTCAATTTAAGAACATGCTTGCCATAACTTTGTGTATCTTGTAAGTCTGCATAATCTTGTCATGTGACAGTATTAATTGATGCATATAATATAACTTGACACTCACTAACAGGAACATCTGCTACAAGGCCTTTAGGGTCTCTACCCCCTTCCCAATACACGGGAGAGCATAGAATGAACACTATAATCATCAAGAACTGAATTGTAGAATAACATAATTTACCTACCTAAACATCCAAAGTTAGGTTCGTTTATTAGAGCTTATGATCTCTGGATCTATAAGGCCTCTAAGGCTGAACTAACATGCTAAACCAGCTTATTGCCAAACCAAAAGGCGGCTTTGCACAACAGAATGACTATTTACCTGGCGCCTGACTTGCTCCAGGTCCTTGGAACGTCCATGCTTCTGATCCTGCTGAAGACTGTTGCTGCTCGAAGATCTGTTGTGCAAGGGCGGCTTTTCAGAGCCTGGCAATGCGAACTCGAGTCCTGGTTTGGCCGAAATGGCTTAGAGAAACCCTAAATGCGAAATGGCTCTAGGAAACCCTAATTGCAAAAGATGAAAAAGGGTTTAGGGTTTAAGGGGAAAGCCCTTATATAGACACCCTTAGGGTTAGGTTAATATTGGCCAAATGGGGTTTTGTCATTTGGCATGGGGTTTATAGTTGCATATGTTTATTAAACATGCACAACTTACGAGGTTGCCCCCTAGGTGCAACCCTTGCCCCTTAGATGCAACCCTTTACGTCTCGCTAGTACTTGTCATGATGGCAAGTACATGTGACGTGGCCGTATAATATACGTATTGGGGGCGTATATTATATTGGAACGTCACATGAACTGTTCCAATACTGGCACGAGATGCTATTAGGAAGTCTGCTAGAGATTGTAGATGTTATGTGAACTTTGTTCTTACATCAGGTGTAGTTAGATATTTCTGAATTTTCTCGTAGTTTGACATCAGAAAGTTTGCTAGAGATTGTCTACCAGAGATTGTAGATGTTATGTGAACTTTGTTCTTACATCAGGTTTACATAATTAGATATTCTTGAATTCTATTGTAGTCTGACATCAGAAGTCTGCCAGAGATTGTAGATGTTATGTGAACTTTGTTCTTACAAATGATTTACATAGTTGGATATTTCTAAATTTTCTTGTAGTATAAAAGATTTGTTTAATTGTTGTACATCCTAATTATTTGAGAGTTGTTTGACTGTTGTATATCCTTAATATTTTTGGAAGGCAAACCATAGTGAGGACATATTTATTAGAGAAACCATATTTTTTGCTTGATTGTTGTACAAGGCAAGCCCATAGTGAGGATATATTTATTAGCAAATACGAAGATGCTGCAAAAGACAATAGTGTATCATAACATATACATGTTCTTATGTTTGTCCTCCTGAATCCGATCGTTGATCCGAGATCCTACGACTCACGTGGCTTTGGGAGGTATCGTGCGGCCCAGATGGCTTGGGAGTTTGTTTGTCGATTATATATAAGCGATCCTACGGTCCAGGTTGATCTGATCCTGACCGTCGGTCCGAGATCCTTCGGCTCACGTTGCTTTGGGACACATCCTACAGTGCACATAGCTTTGGGAATTATATGTAATAGATCCTGCAGTCTAGATTGTTCTTGATCCTGATCGTCGATCGAGGATCTTACGGCTCACGTGGCTTGGCACATATCCTACGGTGCACATGACTTTGGGAATTATATGTAATAGATCCTATGGCTCATGTTGCTTTAATTATTGTCAGGTAATGAGATCTCGACCCTTGATCGGGTCTAAGATCCTACGGCCCACGTTGAATGCTCATCCCTTACGAAAAAGCTTTTAAAATTTTTATGTTGTGTAGGGGATTTGAACCCTGGCCATTAACCCCCATTTTAAACACTAGACCAGACATTAATTCCATAAATGTTTTATGTTTCAAATATACTTAAGGGTAATATTCTAATTTAAGATAAAATAGTATATAACATTTTAGCTAGTTCAAAAGAGTTCTAGAATGTTCTGGAAGGCTCTAGAAAGTTCTAGAATCTTCTAGAAAGTTCCAAAATATTCTAGAAAGTTCTAGCCAGAAAGTTCCAAATTGTTCTAATAAGTTCTAGAATGTTCTAGAATGTAGAGGAATCTATGGGAATGTAAGAGAATCTAGGGAAATACTTCCAGAAAGTTCTAGGATATTTTGAAAGTCTCAGAATGTTCCAGAAAGTCTTAGAATGTTCAAAAAAGTTCTAGAATGTAAAGGAACCCAGGAGAATGTAACGGAATCTAAGAAAATCTCATAAAATGTAAGAGAATCTAGGAAAATATTTACAAGCCTAAGGTAATCTCTTAAAATCTGGGGGATCTAAGGAAATCTTGATAAAATCTAAGGGAATCTGATATGGAGCAGGCTAGGGGGAACGATCCAAAGTAAAAAGGCCAAGGAAATTGCCAAGGGGCGACAATATTCCAATAGTTTATAAGACTTGACACTATTACTACAACCATTCAAAATATGGACTAAAGGGCTTCTACGAATGTAAATATAGTTTAATATTAAAGTTGGGGTCGTGGATCAAAAAGGGGATGCATCGAAATACTGGTGCACAGTTATTTTTGCGCCAAAAGGGCGGAGACCAGAATAGCTTAATCAGAGGACCTTTAATCAACAAAAAGGGATCGATCTGGCTATAAAAAGGGATATCGGCCAGTCCTGAAGACTCAGAGATCTTCGGCAACCACTTCCGGCTCATGCAATTCTGGCTACTATTACCACATCCGATCTGCTGTGATAGATCCTGGCCTTGAATCTCCTTGACCAGTTTAGCAACCGCCACTCTTGTACTGCCGGAGACTGATACGATCCTCCAGCCAACCTAAGCCTTAAGCTATTGTAAAATTGAATGATCTTGTGCTGAAGGGAAACAAGCCTGAATCCATTCTTTTGCTGCTAAACCCCTTTGGAATTTGCCTTGGTTTTTGGATCCAGTTGGGTGGAAACTGGATGTTCCATAACTTGGTTGTGGTAACCAAGTGCTCTTGTTCTTGAGAATAGAAATAGAATAGAATACTATAATACTATTTTTTCTGTTTTCTTTGTTCCAATAGCTGTAGTCTAAGCATTCAGTATCACTGAAACTCCTTAATTGTATCAGAATCTAAGAAAATGTTGATAAAATCTTAGAGTATCTAGGGGAATCTTTATAGAATCTCTTTGAATCTCATATAATGTAAGGGAACCTAGGGCAATCTCATAAAATTTAAAGGGATCTAAGGGTATCTAAGGGGATCTAAAGGGATCTTCATAGAATCTTGGAGAATCTATGGAAATCTAATGGAATCTAGAGGGAATCTTATAAAATTTAGAGGAATCTCCACGAAACCTCTAAGAGAACCTTGGTAAAATCTGTTGAAGGCTTTTTTGGCAAAACCTCCAACCTAATGGTTTAGAACCTCCAGGTTGCTTAAGGCAACCACTCTGAATCACCAAAACCTGGAAAAGTCACTGAAATTTCAAGATCAGACTGCTTTCCCTGAAGCAAAAAAAATGGTCTAACCATAAACTTGTGCCATTTAAAATCAAATCAAGCAAATCAATTGATTTTTTGATAGAGATCTTCTTAACAGATGTGGGAATCAGTGTTCAAAAGTCTAGATAGAGCTGAGATAAGCAAGGTTCTCAAAATCACACTTCTGACTGGGTCAAAAATTGGTCAATACCGACAATGACAAGCTATTTTTGCAGATTGAAGATGGAACAAGTTTTTTAGTTTTGGAAATTTGAGATATCTCTCGGTGGTGTCTAGATTGAAGGCAACTTAAAATTTCAGGAAATTAACAACCTAAAGGGTAGAATTTGATTAAAATCTCCTATCCCCGGGATTGCAAGAACCCGAGAGCAACTTTACCTAATATGAAATCTAATTGGCTTTTTGTGTTTTTCAAGTGTATCGGTTCGGAAATACCCTCTAGTTATAGTGCATAAAAATTTCAAACTAAATTATTTTTTAGTTTTCGAAAATCAAGGATTAAGCTCAAGAACAATCACCACCACTATTTTTTTTCTAAGGTTGATTTTCATTCAAGAAGCTATTCAAAAGATCAACATCAATTTCCCCGAGTCTAATGGTCTCGGGAAAAACAATCAAACGAGATCAAATTGTCAATAATCTCAAAAGTGGTCGATAATCTCAATAGCGAGTCAATTCTTCGAATTTGGAGGCTAGAGGAGCAAATGCAGACTAGGAATCAGTCAATCCGGCTCGGAAAAGCTTCAAGTCGGCGTTCTTCACGCATACAACCCAGGAAAACAATGCAAGATCTCAATCCATCTTAAACGTACATTTTGGTTCAAATCTTGGCAAATTCTGTTTTGAAATTCAAATTTTTGTTTGTTTATGAGTGGGGGGTATGGATGCGTGTAGGTGAATGGAGGGTGCGAGAGCTATGATTAAGCGAGGTAATTCCAACCAATTTTTCGGATCTTGGCCTTCATCGAAAATTAGGGTTCTTGAAAAATAGTCCAAATATCCCACGGCATGTTTAGAAAAAGCGGACTAGTGTATAAAAGGAATTTTTACGCAATTTCTTAGAATAAGCGTGCCATTATGAAGGGGGAACCTGCCCGCGTGCCCGCCCCCATGCCCCATAGTGCCACGTGGAGGGTGTGGATTGGTGGATGAGGCTGGGGGGGGGTAGAGAATGCTAGGTGGGGTAGAATAGGAAATTTTTTAATTTTTTTTATAGAAAGGCCGAATCTCAAGGCAATAATCCAAAGGCCAAGATAAAGGATATTAGCATATTCTCCCATCTCAATTGGAATCTTTTGCTAGGAATAATTTTTGCATAGCTTAACCATAGGATGTGAAATATGGCAAAAAAGATGACTAGGCAATTGTGATGGCATATGACATGGCAATGGTGATGACTAGGCAAATGACATGGCAATGTATCTTGACTTAATTTTTGTCTAGCCAAAAACTTTTTCAACTTATGGATGTGGATGACACGTGTATGGCATATATGATGATGAGGAGGATGATGTGCAAATGACATGGCACTCCCAAGTGGCATATTACATAGAATCATAATCAACTTGAAAAATGGAAGCCCTTTAGCCAATTTTAATTTTTGAACTTGGGGATGGAGGGAGTATGGGATGTAAGTGATGATGAGGAATGATGGAGATGTGAGGTGGCTTCAAGGTTATACGTGGCACAATGCCACCTTTATGCATAACTTTTGCAAATTTCTTGACCATTTTTCTTTTTGGAAGCTTATCATGGAAATGAATGTATGGAGTTATGGAAGAGATGAGAGTGAAGCTTTTTTGGCTAGACAAAAATGTTGTCAGTGGAAAACAAGGTTGATTGAGGATGTACCAACTTGGAAATCAAGGAAAGAAGGTGGTATGGGGTGAAATAATGGTATAGGAATTTGCCTCAATATGAACTTGATCTAGAGTTATTTTGCACATACCATGGAACTCTTGGGGTCTTCAAAACCTTCTTATGTCTTCAAAGTAAATGTTTGTGTCCTTTGCTCTCTTGTTTGCTCAAATATGATGACTTGACTTTTTCTTGCTCCTTGTGACCATTTAATTTGATCTAATGAAATAGCTTCCATGAATGTCCTTCCTTAGTCTTCATCAAAAAAATTCTTCAATGATCCGTAACAAAATAATCCTTCAAGAGTGTAATCAGCTTAAAATCAGCATTGGCGGCTTGTCTTCTTCTTGTGTTGTACAATTTCCTCTTCTTTGCCACAAAATGTGGCAGCATCATGCTAAAAAAAAGAGGAAGCTGGTGCGCCGACTCCCATACTTCAACCTCACGGCTTGACATGTTGGGAAGTTTGCCTTGATGGGAAGTTGAACTAGGCACCGAGGGAAATGAATGTGGCAAGGAGTGAAGTCATATGGAATAAATAGGCCAACAAGTGAGCGGATGGAAGTATGACAATGGGTGGTGCACCGCATGGAAATAAAATGTTCGGCATTTGCAAGCACGCTTGGTGGGATGTTGATTTGGCGTGCTTGCTAAAGGGATAGGAATATGAAAAGAAGAGTATATGATAAGGCTTGATGCTAGGTAGGACCACAAATGTGCGGATGAATGATGGCCAACTGGTGCACCCGCATGACAAATAAAGGTGATTAGCATTTGCAAAGCCCGCTTGGTGGGATGTTGATTTGGCGGTGCTTGCTAAAGGAATAGGAATATGGAAAGAAGAGTATATGATAAGGCTTGATGCTAGGTAGGACCACAAATGTGCGGATGAATAATGGCCCGACTGATGCACGCATGACAAATAAAGATGATTAGCATTTGCAAGCCTGCTTGTGTGGGATGTTGATTTGGCGAGCTTGCTAGAAGGACATGATCATGAAGTGAAGGTAAGGAATAAGGCTCAGATCTTTGGGCAAGATCACTAATGCACGAGATGAATGATGGTCGGTGGTGAACTGCATGGAAAATATTCAACCTCTTGAAGACAACATCCACGATTGCTAAACCCTGTTAAAAGCTACACATGACATTTTAAGCAATAACAAAGTCGAGAATAATACTTAATCAATCATAGCAACATATAGAACAAAATGTTTTTGATGTTTTGATGTTTTTATCTTTTTATAATTTTTTCTCAAAGTTGAATTTATGTCTAAACACACTTAAATCCTAATTTAAGTTAAGGATGCATCTTGGATTATGCAAACAAACATAGGGCAACATGTTGTTGCCAATACCTCTTCAAATGTAGAATGTTGATAGGATTTGGCGACTTATAGTTATCTTCCACGGATCTTAACCGGTATGAATCTCGTCCCCGCTACACCTATAACTTCAAAAGGACCCTCCCATAAATTCTCAAATTTGCTTGCAACCTTCTCCCTTGCTTTATTCCATTTCAAAACCAATTCCCCTTCCTTGAATATTCCTTGGAGCTTGTGAGCGCTTTAAAAAGCTGCAACATCCTTGGCCTTTTTAATCATAATGAGCATTTTCGCTTCATATACGTGCTCATCCAATTGCATCAGCCTTACACACCTTTCCCCTCACGACTTCTTCCATTTCAGATTGATTCTATGAGCCAACCTTAATGAAGGTAACTTTCGAGCTCTATAGGAACCATGATTCCACACCATAAACCAAGCTAAATGGAGTATGATTGGTAGAATTTTTTTCTTGTAGTTCTATAAGCCCACAATGCATCATAAAGTTTTTCATGCCAATCTCTTTTTGACAAACTAATGTTTTTTTTTGCAATATGGACTTAAGAACCTTGTTTGTTGATTCTGCTTGGCCATTTCCACGTGGATAGTAGGCTGAACTCTTTACATGCTTAACCTTAAGGATCTCTAGGAGTGTAGCAATAACTTGATTTACAAACCGAGTTCCTCTCAGGATATAATTTTAAAAGGTATCCCAAACCTCTTTGCAAATATTTTCATGCGAGGAACCTAGCAGATTGTAAAAGCATTTGCTTCCCCTAAGAGGTACGACTTACGCCCATTTAGTGAAGTAATGTCTGTTGCAACCAAGATATATTGATGTTGAGCAGATGAAGGGGGATCTAAGGGTCCTATAAAATCCAAACCCCAAACTTGGAATGGTCGGGTGATACAATGGCGGATTAAGTGGTCTTTGGTTTGCAATATTCTTTTTCCAAAAATCGGCACTTATGACAACTTTTAATTTTATTATAACAGTTTTAAACAAGGTTGGCCAAAAGTACCCACGACCTCATGATCTTCTTTCTTTGTAGTATCTACTGACATAATGGCCTCCACAAATGCCTTCATGGCATGCCTCTATGATTAATTCAGCCTCACCCTTGTCAACACACACGAAAGCAAAGACACCCCTTCTTTATCCACCTTGCATAGCACACCTTCAATGAGCCTAAAAGTTTTACACTTTTCCTTGAACCTCCTCAGCTGGCTGCTATTCAGATCTTTTGGTATCTCAGCATGCTCCAAAAAATTCTTAATGTCAACACGCCAATCAATCATCTCACCGCCAAAAGCTACTATGTTAGTTGTATTTTCCTCATTCAAACCTTCTTGATCTTCATACTTAAACATCATATTAGGCAAATAAGCACTAGGATCTTCAAGAACTTTAATTACTTTAATGTCAATATCATAATTTTGTACCTTACAAGCCCATCGCATAACTTTGCCTTTGGTAAATTTTTGCAAACAATAGTGTCAATGGGTTTTGCTTCATGAAAACACGGGTATGACTGATAAGCGGTAAGTGTCCATGCTTTTCCAATAAGAACATTAGTGTTAAACTTTTTTTCTAATCTTTGATATCTAAGTTACGTGTCGGACCAGATTTTTTGCTTGAAAAGGCTATAATTCCATGTTCTCAGAAAGGGGCTATACCTATGGCTCTCCTGGTCACACTTATATATGCAAGATTGAAAGTTTTTGTAAGATCGGGGAGGTTTTAAAATAGTAGGATTGCAAAGGGTTTCTATAATTTCCTCAAAAGCTCTCGGCAAACATCATCCCATTTTATAAAAATATACTTACTCTCTTCTTTGGAGTATTTACCAACCCCTGGTCAACCCGGCTATAGGACAAATAATGTGTGATAAGTGAGGCACATATATCCTAAGAAAACTTGTCATCCCCATAAAACCTTTAACCTTTTTGAGGGTTTCGGTGGTGTCAACTTCTTCAAGGCTTCAATTTCCCCTGCTGACCACCGGATCCCTTGAGTTGATATCTCATGTCCAAGAAGATCCCCTTTAGAAGCAGAAGAAAACACATTTCTTAGGATTTAGGCTCACTCCACTTCCCACGCATAATGAACATATTTTTGTTAGCAAACTGAAATGATCTCTCGATAAATGTGCCTAAACACAAATCATCCGAAACACCACGAAGTAATTGATGGGCATCTCCTTGAAAATAGTGTCCATAGCTCTCGAAAAAGTGGCAGGAGCATTCATTAGTCCAAAAGGCATTTTTTTCATTGCAAAATTACCCCAAGGTGTAATGAAAGCAGTCTTTGGTTGATCCTCCTCCTTTATCTTTGATTTGATTGAAACACGAAAAACCATCCAAGAATGAAAACATTTCCTTACACTCATTGCATATAGCACTTCCTCTAAAAAGGTAGAGGATAACAGGTCCTTAATTGTGGCTTTGTTGAGCTCCCTATAATCAATGCATATCCTAATTGTCTTATTCTTTTTTCTCAACAGGGTACTATACAAGATAACCATTCTGGATTCATAATTTACGCTATTACCCCGGCATCCTTCATCCTATTCAATTCTTCCCTAATCAAGGTCATCAATGATCCATTTATCCTCCTCGTTTTTTTGTATTCTTGGCTTAACTCCTTCCTTTGTTTTTATCTCAAATTCACAAATCTTCTTGTCAACCCCTTTCAGCTCATCATAATCCCAAGCAAATACATCACTCCATTCTTCAAAAAATCTCTTACCCTACTCTCATCCTCTTCCCGAAATAAATCCCCTACATAAAGAGTCCTTTTCGATTATTCTTTTTTTATCTTCAGCTCCACGGCCTGTTTTTCCTCACTAGCATTAATCACTAATATGGGATACAACTGGCTGTAATTCTTTCCTCTCCAATTCTTCCTTATTGATGGCACCTTCAGCTAGATGCTCTAATAGAACACCTCGCAAAGTGCATGACCTCTCGAATTAAACTCCCTTGGTATATGATGTATCTCCCATCTTTTGAAATCCAATAATTCTCCCAAAACTTCATCCCTTAAGAAAATCATATCCGATTCTTTTGGTGATATTCTCCCAATACACTGTTTTGCAAACAATTTTGAGAATCTCCAAATATAACCAGCTCATTAATTCCCAAATGTTTGGCTTCTTGTAAGCCTGCTAATAGAGCTCAGATTACGCCACATTTGATGTTATCCCCTGAGTAAATTCTGCCAACTTTAGCCAAAAGCTTGTTAGAGTTATCTCTCGATAATTGCGTAAGAGCAAAGCAACATTCAATTTTTTGATATACCTCCATCAAACCACATGTATGCATGTTCACCAGATTTTTTTAGCTTACCCTCTTCTATTGAACATGTTGCAATTGTAGGGAACAGAAATCTCATATTCTCCACAAGGATTTTGGGATAGCATGTCTATCTCTAAGAAATTTAAAGCCTCGGTTCTCCAACCCATTTGTAGAGAGTCACTTTCTTTTTCCCATCTGAAATAATACATTCTCCCTTGGACCACACGGCCTTGCATCCTGATGAGACAACCATTTCTGCCCAAAAAGTAGATCATAAATATCAGTATTCTCATCAACCCCTTCAAAAGCTACCACCACAAAACTAGCAGCCACAATAATACCCTCAATGTCAACTAAAACACTACTAATTATCCCTATAGGATGAATTTTTGTGTTAGAGAATGATTTCAAAACCATAGGTGCTCGTCTATCACATTCCAAACCACAAGATTTCATTATGTGATGTGGCATCACATTCAAAGGGGAACCACCATCTAATAATACTTTGGTTAGAACCTTTTTACCAATGTTTGCAACACAAGTAAAAGGCCACGGATCAAGCATCATCACGGGATAATACAAGCTCACCAACATGATTAGTAAACATATCCTCTTTTCCCTCATTTAAACTCAACAACTTTTTTTACGTAAGAGGGAGCAATCCTTAGCAAGGTTAGTAAGTCTATGCTTATCTTAGAATTTTTTTAGCAAAATCTCCAAATCTTCTCCTTCTTTATCTTTTCTTGCAAATTTTTGGGCTGGAGGAGGTGGTACTACCTGAATAATTTCATCTTTCCTCTCCTTATCTTGATGAACAATTTTTTGAGCAAGGGGATGAGATAATACCCGATTGCCTTCAAAATCTTTACCTCTTCTTGCATTCCCTTCTTTGGTTACAAATTACGCTTCTTTGCCTTTGGATTCCGGCATTCCTCGAGTGTGTGCGACCAAAATCTCTTCTTGATCCTCCATTTCACGCACAAATCGATAGATGCACTTGTTTCTGTTGCTTTGGCTAACTCTTGTCTAGCAAAATACTCTTTGACACTACACTTATCTTCAAGATGACCTATGCCCTTACAAAAGTACAAAGCGGGACATTCTTTACCATAATGCCCTCTCCTACCACACTTAAGGCAAGGCCTATAATAACAAACTTGGAAGAATGACTATCCCTTAGACAATGAATGCATGGGGGAAAGACCCTTTTCTCAGGTTTGGATGCCTTCAACTCTTGAAGTTGTTTAGTCACTTCAGCCAATGCCTCAGCCATCTTGAGCAACTCAGATTTTGAATCTGCAGTAGGGATAATTGCCTCCTCAGCCTTGGTAGTTTCTTCTCCTCAGACAAAGATAGATTGGCACCGATGTTGTGTATTCCCTGTTCAAATTCGGTGAAAAAGGATCATTAGTAAATCGCATCATAGGTTCAGTTGAGCGAAATAAACATCTGCTACTAGTGTAGCTTTAGTAAAGGCCTTATGTATGGTGTCAAATCCTTGAGAATCGTATCACGGTCATCTTCTTGTGCACCCTAGGTCTGTCACTTAATCCATTTATAAAAGCTGCTACTAAATCCAAAGTATGATGGAGGACATGCTCAGTTTGGCATTTTAACAAATATGCATTAAACCTTTCTGTATATTGATGAATAGTCTCACCATGCTTAATGTGGAATGAGTGTAGCTCGAGCTAATTCTCTTGGCTTAACCAATTTCCCAAATCTGGTTAGAAACTTAGGCACAATATCTTCCCATGTTCTAGTACCTAAAGCGGTCACATAATCTAACCATGCTCTTACCTCCTCATTCTTGAAACATTTCTTGAATTTCGAGAGCTTGCGACCTTTCTTGTGTCCATAATCCCGGTAATATTCCTCAAAACCTTCAAAAAATAATTAGCATTTATGCTAGGATCAAAAGTTGGTGTGAACTGGCACACTAAGCTCATAAGATTGATGGAGACAAGTGTTCCCCAATACATTGATTCCTTGGGGCACGAGAACTCTCGGGGTTTTCTTGTGCCTCGGCCGCCAAGATGATCATTTCCCCTTCTTGGTGCCATTAATTCTTCTTCAAAGTATAGTAATCTCGGTAGAACCTCCAAAATGTTGAAGGCTTTTTGGCAAAACCTCCAACCTAATGGTTTAGAACCTCCGTGTTGCTTAAGGCAACCACGAATCACCAAAACCTGGAAAAGTCACCGAAATTTCAAGATCGACCGCTTTCCCCTGAAGCAAAAAAAATGGTCTAACCATAAACTTGTGCCATTTAAAATCAAATCAAGCAAATCAATTGATTTTTTGATAGAGATCTTCTTAACGAGATGTGGGAATCGGTGTTCAAAAGTCTAGATAGAATTTGAGATAAGCAAGGTTCTCAAAATCACACATTTGGGTCAAAAATTGGTCAATACCACAATGACAAAGCTATTTTTGCAGATTGAAGATGGAACAAGTTTTTTTAGTTTTGGAAATTTGAGATATCTCGATTTGGTGTCTAGATTGAAGGCAACTTAAAAATTTCAGGAAATTAACAACCTAAAGGGTAGAATTTGATTAAAATCTCCTATCACCGGACATTTGTGCAAGAACCCGAGAGCAACTTTACCTAATATGAAATCTAATTGGCTTTTTGTGTTTTTCAAGTGTATCGGTTCGAAATACCCTCTAGTTATAGTGCATAAAAATTTCAAACTAAATTATTTTTTAGTTTTCTGAAAATCAAGGATTAAGCTCAAGAACAATCACCACACTAATTTTTTTTCTAAGGTCAGATTTTCATTCAAGAAGCTATTCAAAAGATCAACATCAATTTCCCCGAGTCTAATGGTCTCGGGAAAAACAATCAAACAGATCAAATTGTCAATAATCTCAAAAGTGGTCGATAATCTCAATAGCCGGTCAATTCTTAGAATTTGGAGGCTAGAGGAGCAAATGCGACTAGGAATCAGTCAATCCGGCTCGAGGAAAAGCTTCAAGTCGACGTTCTTCACGCATACAACCCCCGGAAAACAATGCAAGATCTCAATCCATCTTAAACGGCCCTGTTTCAGTTCAAATCTTGGCAAATTCCTGTTTGAAATTCAAATTTTTGTTTGTTTATGAGTCGGTATGGATGCGTGTAGGTGAATGGAGGGTGCGAGCTATGATTAAGCAGGTAATTCCAACCAATTTTCCGGATCTTGGCCTTCGCCGAAAATTAGGGTTCTTGAAAAATAGTCCAAATATCCCACGGGCATGTTTAGAAAAAGCGGACTAGTGTATAAAAAGGAATTTTACCTTAATTTCTTAGAATAAGCGTGCCATTATGAAGGGGAACCGCCCGTGCTCGCCCCCATGCCCCATAGTGCCGCGTGGAGGGTGTGGATTGGTGGATGTTGGGGGGGGTAGAGAATGCTAGGTGGGGTAGAATAGGAAAATTTTTTTAATTTTTTATAGAAAGGCACGAATCTCAAGGCAATAATCCAAAGGCCAAGATAAAGGATATTAGCATATTCTCCCATCTCAATTGGAATCTTTTGCTAGGAATAATTTTTTGCATAGCTTAACCATAGGATGTGAAATATGGCAAAAAAAGATGACTAGGCAATTGTGATGGCATATGACATGGCAATGGTGATGACTAGGCAAATGACATGGCAATGTATCTTGACTTAATTTTTTGTCTAGCCAAAAAACTTTTTCAACTTATGGATGTGGATGACACGTGTATGGCATATATGATGATGAGGAGGATGATGTGCAAATGACATGGCACTCCCAAGTGGCATATTACATAGAATCATAATCAACTTGAAAAATGGAAGCCCTTTAGCCAATTTTTAATTTTTGAACTTGGGGATGGAGGGAGTATGATGTAAGTGATGATGAAGAATGATGGAGATGTGAGGTGGCTTCCAAGGTTATACGTGGCACAATGCCACCTTTATGCATAACTTTTGCAAATTTCTTGACCATTTTTCTTTTTGGAAGCTTATCATGGAAATGAATGTATGGAGTTATGGAAGAGATGAGAGTGAAGCTTTTTTGGCTAGACAAAAATGTTGTCAATTGGAAAACAAGGTTGATTGAGGATGTACCAACTTGGAAATCAAGGAAAGAAGGTGGTATGGGGTGAAATAATGGTATAGGAATTTGCCTCAATATGAACTTGATCTAGAGTTATTTTGCACATACCATGGAACTCTTGGGGGTCTTCAAAACCTTCTTATGTCTTCAAAGTAAATGTTTGTGTCCTTTGCTCTCTTGTTTGCTCAAATATGATGACTTGACTTTTTCTTGCTCCTTGTGACCATTTAATTTGATCTAATGAAATAGCTTCCATGAATGTCCTTCCTTAGTCTTCATCAAAAAAATTCTTCAATGATCTGTAACAAAATAATCCTTCAAGAGTGTAATCAGCTTAAAATCAGCATTGGCAGCTTGTCTTCTTCTTGTGTTGTACAATTTCCTCTTGCTGCCACAAAATGTGGCAGCAAAATCTTAGAGAATCTATGAATTTAGAGTATTCTCAAGAGATTCTTTTAATGTAGGGCGCGACAAGAACTTGCACAGTAGGAACATGCTAAAACTCGAACATGCACCGTAGGACGCATTAAATTTCTTGTGTATATATTGATATTCAATAGACAATAGATATTCGCATTGTTAAAGATTGTTATGAATATTACACAACTCTTGCATCCATGTACATATCATCCCATGGACTTAGGCTTAGCCATGGACATATATCAGGATAGCGCCGAATGAATAGTCTCCCATGGACCTGCATCATAAGACTACAACATGGAGGATGGAAGATATAAATGGCATATGCACTTATGAAAAAATACTCAAATACCTTGCTTTATGACATCATATCAAGGCGATGAAAGTGTATCCAATAATGCATCTACAACAACAACCTTTGCATCATGTAATCCATGAAATGTCGGAGTCCGACAAGCACACGGAGGTCGTGTTCAACAGCGCATACAGCGGCTTGTCGGGCATAACTAACTGAACATATCGTGCCCGAATATGATCGAATGTTGGGCAGGTCTGAAGGACATGGCATTCATCCTCAATGATGCCCTATTAGAAACATTGACAGATTATGTCCTCACCTGCCTCTCGAGTCCATCAGCCTATCTCAATGCGGAGGCGACGCGCACCCGTGCGAATAGAAGCTACTAATCTGCGATTCTCCATGGGCAAATGGGTACGCAATAGTGATATGGGCCTCGTGTGAGCTTGGAATTGACTTGCTGTCGATAGTGTGCTATTTTGACATGCGTCTGAGCAGTCCAGAGCTTGCCAAGGAAGCAAGCATCAAGGTATTGCCTCAATGCGTCGTGGTCCTTCTATGTGTGTACCTACATGCATATGTGTGCCTGTACATTTCATCGTGAAAACCACTGAGTTTGCTTGTCCTTCTTATAGGCTTTGAGGCGATGTGGATCCATTGCTATGACCAAAGCAAGATTGGGCAAATGGACAGAGAGGCCAGCTTGTCAGGCTCATTACAATTATTCAAGACAACCACTAAGCTTGAAGATGCGATTAGCTTCTTTTATGATGCACACATTCTTGCAACACTCGAAAGATGTGAAAAAAGAGCATTCCTATCCTTCAAAAACATTACTCTTGATGCATTCAACAACATGATTCTATAAATGCTACTAGGTATAGCCAAATTCTACTTTAGCATAGATAGACTTACAGAAATTGACCAAACCATAGAGGACCACTTGATGGCAACAACCGACCTCCTCAGCAGCTACAAATACCCATCGCTCCCATAACATATACTTGAACTTAAACCCAACACAATATGCCACATTACAAAAACTCTTGATAAAGACAAAGGCCTCGTAAAAAATGATAGAATTATGCTCTATCTCACGAGCTGGCTTCTTCTATTAACCCATTAAATGGCCTTAGAGTAGATGCCGACTTCCATTGCAGTCGGCTTATTCAACAACATCAACAGTTGTCTAAGACTAAGTCTCCGACAAAATAGTTCTTGATTTAGAACTGCAGTCTTTGCACATGGACAACTATATAGTGCAGTAACACTAGTTTGAAGAAGAGAAATGTAATAATCCTCCTTGATGAAATCAAAGACCATGACCAACGTCGTCTACAAGGAGCTTCTGCCATACCTAAGGTACACAAAGACAAAAAAATCATTCCATTTCATTTCATTTCATTTCATGTCTGACGATGCATCCTCCTGACTGATGCTCCCTCTACACTGCCGACCACGTATTGCTGGATACATCTGGGTTCAACTCCCAGAAGTACACGAAGCGTCGGCCCCGCTGGCGCCAAATTGTTGTATACGATATATGCTAATCTTCTTTTTAGTCTGAATTCCAGATAGCTTTTAAAGAGATGTCTATCTCTTATCACTCCTTATTGCTCACTCCTTATTGCTCACTTCGGATCATTGGATCCAAAGATAATTCCCTGAATATGCCAAATGAAGGATTGAGGAATTTACACATCACACCCATGTATAACTCACCGCTCCACATACATGTATTCATATGCGTACACATACGCAACATACGCAACAACAAGAATATAAATATAGAAAATTGATTGGACGAAAGTTGCATTGTCATTACAAAGATATCACATCATACATGCACATGACCGCAAGGCACAAATGAATCACATGCTGTAGCTTCATATTACATGTAGGCAGCTTCACAAAGAAGCCTGCAGAACAGAAACCCATGGCCCCTGAGGCCATATGTACAAAGCACACCATCCCTGTAAAACCTGCCACATTCTCAACCATTCCAACTGTATAACTCCACCTCACCTCGCCCCTCTGGCAGCCATATCTCCATCCATACAGTAGCACTTGGAACAGCAGCCCGACAACCGATGTGCTTTCCAAGAAAGTTCGTTGATGCAACAAATGATTGATGTGTCTCTACCGTCTCCAGCACAGAGAACACAGACTCAGGAAGAAATCGTTCCACAATCAAGCAATCGAAGAGCACAACTGAGGACCCCTCAATGAATCCACACGCAGATAATTGGAATCACCGACATATTCCTTCTTGAATATACAGAAGAATTTCTTTACCTGAGAAGCAAGAAACGTGCAAAATTCTGACACTGGCAATCCCATCTGAAGCCCCAGTGTTATTGGCAGCTCTGTGAACTGCAGCTCCCAAAAGACTAACACATACAGAGAAACCTACAAAATGCTGGTCGAAAAACACCCAACAAGGCAATCCTCACTGCATTGAGCCCTCCCAGATGACAAGAAGCTGAACCAACTTCCTCCAAACCACAGCAGCCTCAAATCCTACCTCCAGTAGGTCTCTCTGGCTACAGGGGTCCAAATTTGCGAATCAGAACTAACAAAACCAAGGAATCGAATACCTCAGGCTTTGCACCTTTATGCCGCACCCCAATGTCAGCAAATCGGTTCCAACTGAGGCCGATGAGCTGCCTCTTCTGGCAAGCCATAGGGAGCAACACCTCCACACCCGGCATGTTCGCGATCTACTCCAGCACAGCGGCATCCTCATCTGGTCGCCCGCCTTGTTCGGAGCATGCCTGCCACGAATTCGTTATAGTCGCTCTTTGCCCAGACCATGCTAAAAAAAAAATAACAGCGAAACCTAACCCCCATATTTCGGGCCACCTTCACCAAAACCATATGCCCCAGATAATTTCGCAACCTTAGGGGAGGGTGCCCCTCTTCCAACCACTCCCCTTCAATGGCCAACTTTTTGCCCTTTAATGGCCCACTTTTTACCCTTTAATAGCCCACCTTAACCATTTAATAGCCCTACAATAGTCCACCTTAAAAAGTACTAAAAATTGAGCTAAATGCATGGTCTATTAATGGGCACTTGTGGGCCAATGAAGGTCAAGTGTGAGCATTTGGTGGTCCATTGAAGGTCTTTTAGTGGTCCATTGAAGGGCATTTAGTGGTCTATTGGGATCAAAATAAAGATAATAACTTAAAATCTTCATAGCGAGCTTTCGATTTGTCGAAACAACTCATGTTTAGTACCAATTGAAAGCTAAACTTTGAAATTTTATTGTGGTATATCAAAATAGGTGATTAAAACGAATTAAGCCCATCATCTAAACATATATAATCCTGCTTCGTTTGTGCCTTGGAATATTCATGTCACCAAGGCACTCATCCTGACCGTCCAATTTTGTAGCCATCTTGGCCACCATTCTCTGCAACATTTCGTCATGTTTTCGGTGTTCCAGTTTGGATCCAGACAATAATTCATGTTTCCAGTGTTTTTCTGTTCTTGAATACTGCCGGATTTGATGGATCTCGGTGTTTATTTGCTGGCTCCAGTTGTTTCTAGCTGTCTCGGTGCCAGCTGTTGATGATGAAGTGAAAAACTTTGCTTCCAAGCAAAGCTTGCGATTCTATGTAAGCTTAAATTTTTTTTCTTCTATTTCCTTTGAAGCAAACGTGCTGCATCTCTATTTCAGCGGCTGTGTGTAACGGACAGGCAGAGAAGGATAGAGGAGATCCCCTTTAACGCCAGTGGTTGGAAGAACAGAAGGCTTTTCTTTTCTTCTTTTCTTGGGACGACCGAGATGGGTAAAGCACCATCTATTGCCAATTCTTCCATTTTTTTTCCTCTGTTCTTCAGTTTCGGCATCACAGCTCCTCCATACCATGCTACAATCATGGCTTGAACCTCATATTTTGGAAGCCCTCGGTTCGTTGCTTGGTAGTCTCCGTCTAGTGCATGCCAAGATCGATTGCATGGCTTAAGCATTTGTAAAAATTAGAAAAGCAAGATTTGGAGGTCCGGTAGGTCTATTTACGGATCTGCGGAGCTTTTGATTTGCTAGGTTTTGGCTTTTGAGAATCGGAAAGAGGAAGGGCATCTGTGTGGCATGGAAGAAAAAAATAGCATTCCTATTTTCTAGAAGAGCAGGGGTAAGGGCAAAAGTGCAAAGGAGGGATATTCGGCTACGACAGTGCAACTAATTTGGTGTTTCAGACATCTGTGTCACATGAATCATATCTCCAAAGTAGGTCACCTCAAACCTAAGCATCAAAAGTATGCATACTCGTTTCTCAAATTCTATTGTTGGCGTTGTTCTGCTAATCTCAGAGTTGTTGTCTGCAGTTATTTCTTCATGGGTCTACAAGTTGAGATGCACCATAGAGTTCAGAAGTTTGAGTGAAGGCAAAAGATTGTAATGCTGGAAGAAAGGCAGCACATTGTTAGCATGGTTGCTCGAGCTTCATTTCAGGTGTCAGCATTCTTCCTTTTCCTTAATTATGCTGCAACTAGAAATTCTTACCGGATTTTAATTTTTGCATGATTTTGGTTAAAAATTTTAAAGCTACAGTTTATTGAAGCTTTCTTCTGTGTGGAAATGCTGTATGTATGGTTGCAATATTGATAGTTGTGTGTTTGTTCCTATTTAATTAGAGTTTGTGCAGACAATATGGACCAATGGGCCATAATGCACCAGAATCTATGTATTTGTCGATGAGCCATAGGAAGGACAAATGTCCTCCTGCAATATAGAAAACCAAGACAAGTTAGGAGCGTTTCTTCTCTAACATTTGTTTCTTTTGTTCTAACCTTAACGAATCGTGTCTAATGCAGCGAACTGTGTCTAATACTTTTGCATATGCTTGGAGAGTTCACAAGTCGCTCATGAGCATCTTGCAGTTCTTGAATTATTTTGAAGGTCAAATTAGGATATGAGCCAGTGATTTCTAGAAATCATGAATCATGTCCAGTGATTCTTCTGTAGCAGATAAATTCTTCTGGAGCAAATAAATTCGAATGTAGATAGATTCATGCCAGCCTAGCAACAGTTCATTTCTGCATGCTGCAATTTGCAACGGCAGAGACAATGGCCTACTTTCTAATTTGGCTGCCAGATCCACATTATGATTGCTGAGAGGGCTTTCATAAATCTGAGCTGAAATAGGCCTAAATCTGTGAGTAAACATCAAGAATAGATAGATGCAGCATCTATATTTTGATGTAGCATTCAGTCAGCAGAAATCGGCTCCATAATTTTCAAATCTGGCCAAAGCTTTTGTTTACTCTGAGTAGAAGAGATCGGCTTCCCTGCTTCGAAAATATAGAACCTCTCAGACACCGTTCTTGAACCTTTGTTGCCAAAAGGGGTTTGTAACAGGTTTTTACCGTAAGCCTTAAGGGAAATGCTGATAAGAGTCATTTACAGGGCCTTTGAGACAGTTCGTTAAAGTTGATGATGAAGTGGTTCCATAGTACAAACAACTTGTGAGTGGTACATTGAGAGTATTGTGAAGGATGTAAAAGGTGCTGGTATATCTTTTATGCCATTGAAGAAATGTTATAAGAGTATAGGCCCTTGGGCAAGATGCCCATGGAAATGACTGCAGACATTAAGGAACTGAAAGCCTTTGTTCATGTTTTTGGACCATATGAATGGACAACCTCAAAAGCAGCATCAGGGAGCAATTAAGTCTCCTTATTATTTGCATTGATATTACTCCTTGTTCTAAGAGAGAAACATTGCAGTTCTCTCGTTTCAAAAAAATTGTTCACGATTGTCCATCATCTATCCCAAAAAAAAAAAAGAGGTCTTAAAGGTTAAAGCATTGGCTTGCCAGATTGGTGCGATTGGTGCAGTGAAAAATTAAGATCCATTTGTCATTTACTCTATACTCACGGATCTTGGCTGAGCTGGTGACTCTGGAGCCTCTTACCTTATTTGTAGCTAGCATGCATGACATCTCAAATTTGAAATAGCAGCTCATTCTGTATACATACAGGAGGGTTTGATCGTAATGTGCACTCAAGTATGAAGGCTTTAATAGACTGTATTCCCCTGCTTGAACAGGACTGTTGAATTGGGTTCAATGTTTAGGTGCATTAACTCACTCATAATCTCATGCAAAATGGTAAGACACGAAACGAAGGAGTTGCAGAAGTAGTTGCTTGGCCAACAGCATGGGCATAAACAAAGTGGTCAAAACCTTCTCTTTGCAAGCATGGATTCTGAGATACTGCCTCTTGAGGGTACTCCTACTGTGGAAGCAAGTATAAAGTCCATGATGAAAACATTTCATGGACATAGTTTCATTCTTACAACCTAGGGTCCTTAGCTTTCAACTAATACCTTGCAGTAATACTGTGTCATGCACTTTCATGTTAAACAATGTTACTGAACCTGCTATGTCTGCATAACCTTGGCCATTCGCATATGTAAAAGGACCAAGGAATTTTTTTTCATTGCATGAAAACAATGTTGGTTTTACATATCTCTACAACCAGCTATTTTGGATGTAATTTCAAACACCAGGGCAAACATTAGAAATTAGATTATCAAATTCACTTTTTAGATATGAACAAATAAGTGCCTCCCCAATTGCTAAAATGTCCAACCCTTCAACTATAAATAATTTGCAAACATCAGGGCAAACATTAGAAAATCGATTATCAAATTTATATCCCATGTATGAACAAATAAGTGTTTCCACACTTGAAGTGTCCAACCCTTCGACTATAAATAATGTATGAACAAATAAGTGTTTCCACACTTGAAGTGTCCAACCCTTCGACTATAAATAATTCCTAGTGCAGTTCTAAAGATCATTATATTGTCAAACATTGGACGTAATAGTGGCTCCAATTGCACAAGTTTGAACAAAAGAAATGTTCGTGGCCAAGGCCGTCGCAATAAATTTCTTGTAATATAATTTTTACCAAGTGGGGCTTTATGGGCACCCTCCCCTCATCGGCGGCGCGACAAATTCTTGTAGTTAAGAACGTATTGTAAGCCAACCGTGGAAAAAAAGCCGTAGACACAAATTAGTCCACCGGGGCAATGGCTGGTCACCAAAGACCACAAATCGTGTTATTTGGTGCATCTATGGTGGAGTTTTCCTTCGAGCCAGATGGATGGGGGGCTGCTTTGGCCAATCTTTACCGCAGGAAGGTACCCCTTTTCTAGCTCATGCCTGATTGTCTCCTTCTCCATTTTCGAGCTTGGAGTTCTCCCCTGCAGGCCGACTTTTTGCTGAGAGGATTTTCGGGATGGAACACCCATCGAGCAAGAGCTGTGTTGCAAAAGCTGTTTCCCACGGTATAAATCTTTGTTTAATTCATTCAGCAGCTCCCAAACTGATCTTTTTATATTGTGGAAGACGGCTATAGAAATTTTCCCCAAACTTTTATTCTGGCATCAACAGTCAGAAATTTGTCCAGTAGTCCGACAGATATATTCTTTCTCGGTTTCCAGTGAAGGCATTATTTTGTAATTGTAACTGTAATTGGGATTCATGTCTCATAGAAAGACCCTCAGGTCCAAAAAAATAATCAAGACGTACAAACAGGAATGAACAAACGTTCCTATTGAGGCTATCGAATGTGCATCTGACACATCTTGTGCCCCAAAAACTTCAACAGAAATGTCCCTTGACGCACAGATATCAATATTCCTCATATACATAAAAAATAAATATGTTCATTTGCTTCCATGTGGGAGGTGCATGATTTATGGTATTTAAATGTAGAGATGGAAGCAGTGAATGTTATTCTCACAGTTCTGCTGCATCATTCAACATTTTACGAGAACAAAATCCTAAGTATATCCAACAGATTTGCAGTACCATTACAGGGGATAGAGTCAGGTAATGGTGTTTGCATATGTCCAACATAGCTTATCATTCTTGCAGAAATGCTGCAAGGGTTCTTCTCATTAACTTAACACTACCAGGAGAAATCTCAAGTGCGATGGTCTGGTTCCTATAGGAAGCTGATTGTATCTGCTGGCAACTGGCCAACAAGAAATTTGATGCCACTTGCAAGAAATTTGATGAAGCACTGTCAGAAGTGAGTTAGGCTGGGAAATTAGTGGTTACTAGTCTGACAAATAGAAAACATTATTGAATAACGATGCTCCAGAAACATGTGAGTTAGGCTGGAAAATTAGTGGTTACTAGTCGACAAAGAGAAAATGCTCTTGGATAATGGCGCTCCAGAAACATGTCACAAGTGTATTACAGCGATGTGGCTTCAGCTCGTGTCTAAGGGTTGTAGAGCAATTCTACCAAGCTAATACTTGAAACTCCTCAATGGTTTTAGTTTTGCATATGCTGTTGGAACAAAGAAGGTTAAGCTTTGATATAGAAGTAGAGGAGTATTGACTATAGAAGAGGAGGTTAACCCTCCCCTCAAGATGATAATGGCATATAACCCTCGAGGCAGACAGGCCGAGAGGGTTATCTGCCATGATCATTGAGAGGGGAGGTTTAACTTCCCTTAAACAGCTGCTAGAGGTGATTATCACCATTGATTTGATAATCTTTCCAATCTCATCCGTGGAATTGATAATCTGTGAGGAGCAGTGGGTTATGGAAAATAACCTCCTCTGCCAAGATGCTGATCCAAAGGTGGAGGTTGCTGCAATTTGATAATCACAAGACAGCAGCTGTTTAAAGATTCAATGAAGCTGAATATATTCACAGATTAAATTATAATTTTGTATTCTTAGTGACAATAAACCTTTTTTCCTTACAACTCATGGGACAATGTCATTTTGTAAAGCCTCATTTATCATCTATGCTTGTGTGTTGGTCTGAGTAATAACTGTTTAGTCTGCATTTGTAGGATTTTCGTCTGCAACCAAGCCTAGTTATTATTCTCTTTGGAGCAAACGATGCAGCATTCCCCGTTCCAAGTGGGAAAGGGCAATATATACCTCTGGTGGAGTACAAGGAGAACCTGAAGTACATCTGTTCATATATAAAGGTTGATATGCTTTCTTTTCCTCAATGTTCCCAAAACAAGATTCGCTAGAGCACATTTTCCCGCCTTACTTAAACTGTATCCGTTAATTTTATCTGAAGTACATCTGTTCATATATAAAGGTTGATATGCTTTCTGTTATGTTTTTAAACAAGATTTGTTAGAGCATATTTTCCCGCCTTACTTAAACTGTATCCTTTAATTTTATCTTACATTTTAACTGCTATTATAGTCAATCACCTATTTTTGCAAAGCTGAAGGATGATACGACATTCATTTTTTCGATATCCAGCAGTGTTGTGAAGGGATGCCCTCATCACTTTCTAGAATTCAAGCTCTTCTCTAAATTGCCATTTGAGTGTTCCCTTAATTCTGGACAGTTTGTAAATGCCCATTGAGGTATCAATTTTCAAATAAACTGCAAAGGAGTCTGATTAAATAAGATAGTGGCACAACGAATCAGGAGGGGAGCTTTTTATTTTGATCATATAGCCTGGTTAAAAGCGGACTATCGCATTCTAATGGAGCACATTTTTAATTAGGGGCTTTCTAAAACCACCCGTGTGATCTTGCTTACTCCCCCTCCTATTGATGAAGAAGCACGCCGGGCATCAGCAAGGTCTTTTCTATCAGTTCTGTTTCTTGTTTGATTAGATAAGGACTATCAAGTGAGAAATCTTATTGGTATCTACTGATGCTTAAGTTGTCATTCCTTGATAGAGACATGATCATGGTGAAAGGTGTAATTGATGGCAAACCAGCATTTTTCTGTGATGTTCAGGTACAAGTATGGTGAGGCGGCAGGTAACTTCTTAGATCGTTCAAATGAACGTGCTCGCTTGTATGCTGAAGCATGCAAATCAGCAGCTGAAGAAGTTGAGGTTGAGGTAGTAGATTTGTGGAGTGCAATATCGAAAAAAGAAAATTGGCAGAGTTGCCTCAGGTTAGTTGGGACCATTTCCTTTCCTAGATTGCAGTATAGCTTAAGAGGGAATTTTCTAAAGTTATCTGCTTACATCGCCTTGTCCCAAAGCATACCCTTGATGATTGAAGACAATGCTGGAAATTTTCACACATTGGCCATGCCAGTTCTTCGTTGGGCATGGATACCACTTCATAAATATACTGTTGGTTAGGCTGCAGCCTGCACCTATGAGATTAAGCTAACTGATTGAATTGTTTGCAGTGACGGTTTACACTTGTCTGCTGAAGGAAGCAGAGTTTTGTTACAAGAGTTATTAAGTGTCTTGAAGAATACTGATTGGTTTCCATCCTTGTACTTCGAGAGAATGCCTAGTGATTTTGCAGAGCCATCTGAATTTGATTCTGTGCACCCTTATATAGATCATATTAACCAATTACATAAATATAAAGTTTGATCTGGATTCAGGTAGTGCGATTTAGATTTTAATGATGGTATTGGTGTGCCAAGTATCTGTTGAAGCATCTGAAAAGTGGACCAATACATAATTATCATTGCAGTGGCATCTCTCAATGGAGTAACAAATTATTAAATCGCTTACTTGTCCATTGAAGTATGATGCACGATAATGTCTTTATCACATGTTTTATTTCCCTATAAATTGGATGGTGTTGGCCTAGGTTAGATCACCAAAATGGAACATGAGAAAGGATAATATTGATTGTGATACTTAGTTATAACATTGTTTTATGAGTTTTTGCAAGAAAGCTTAAGAACAAAGTATGGCGCATCGTTCAATCTGACTCGGAGCTTTGTCTGCTGCACAGCATATTCTCCAATCTTGATTTGGGGCTTCAATTGTGGCATTTACGGACCATGTTTCTAAATTGGTTTGCGTATATTGAAGGATTAATGAATTGTTTCCTTGAATGAATTGAAGGTATTAACAAAGCACAAAGAAGGAACCACCGAGATAATGTTTTCATTGATAAAAGCAAACTATAAAATGCTAGAATCAGGCCGCTATTCTGTTGTTTTCTCCTTGACTATAGGAACCGACTTCTGCTCTGGAAAACGACAGGGAAAACGACAAGCCCTACCTGTTCTAAACGAACAATGACAATAGCAAAGACCGACGCCGACATGTTATAGCCACGGGCATATCGTGTCTTTCACATGTTATAGCCAGGCCCAAAAAAATTTACACGGCGTTTTTGTGGACTTAGCGGATCTTTTGCCATTTAAGGCTGGCTATAATATGCCCACGTCTGACATTTACCGCGATGGAAGACAATAACGTGTCAATCCTTGTCAATAACGGTGCATTTATTGGCTCTTGGATTTCAGAGGGGGTATTAGGGTCAGGTCACATGAAGTTGGTAACGGGGATTCTTTCCCGTTGATAGGAACCCAATTTTTTTGCTCGGGTCACATGATCTTGATCGAGTAAGGGTTCCACGTTGCAAAGAAAGACCGGAAGCAAGAAAATTTGGCACGCTTATCTGTGATCCAGCAGAGGGATTGCTGCCAAGTGCTAGAAAATATTCCAGCTGTCCTCATCTCTGAAATCCCTGTTGACGGCAATGCTTCCAACCGATGCAAAAAGCCCGTTGGACGGATTGCTATCAACAGGGCTTCTTCGCTGTCAAAATTTGGCATGTGACCCCTTCCATTTCTATGATTGACGGCTTGTGAACCCTGTTGGCAACATCATGTGACCGGACCCTTAGACTGGTGAAATTAGGGGTATTAGACGTGACCGGACCCTTAGATTGGTGAAATTAGGGGTATTAGACTCGTGGTTCCTGAAAAAAGAGGGTATTAGACTCCTCTAAACTCACGCTACATTCCACAAGTCGAATACCCAATACTCGTCTAAACTAACTCTGTGTATTGTGCAAAAATACCCCCTTTAACTATCCCACAAGTCCAATATCCTTTTTCTTTTAAGAGAAAATTCAGTATACTAAGATATTAAGATTGTCTAAATCATGGATTTATTACTAAGGTATTAGGCTTGCGTTCATTAAGTGTGCAAATTAACGTCAGATGCCAAATATGATTCAAATTTAAGGATCAACATGGAACAAAGCAATAAGCTTTGCTAATTATGTCATATAATCAAATCATCAAAAATGCAAGACAATCATATCTTTATTTAAGAAACTTAATCTTGTACTCTTTATAGTTCTTGAATCAAGTTGTAATATCAGAACTAAGCCATGTACGGTGTTGTCAGGTACGTTTAGTACGATATAGGTATTATACGTACTTAACGTATTAATATCGTATGCATACCTCTCATTTAAAAAGTACTTTAAATACGTTTTTTGGAATTATAAAATACTTATTAAATACGTAAAATACGTACTTTAAGTACAGTACGTTAAGTACTTCCTGTAATTTTTTAGAACTATTATTTCTTATATTGCAGTTGAAATAGTTGCAATAACAACTAGTATGAAGAACTTTTAAGTTTTAAATAATGAACCAGAATATATTACTCTAGAAAATTAAGTATTTCTCAAAGTTTTCAATCCAAAATATATCTATTTAAGAGTGATATAGTCTAGCTTGCAATCTACACACACAGACAAATAAATTTAAGTAATTGTTGCTCATTTGTTGCATCCGGAGCTATTAACTGCCACTGACCTCTGTATTTCTTTCCTGGCATGAATGCAAGCTACTGAAGTATTAAGGAGAAGATCTTCCTCCTGCCATGACAAAACAAGAAGGAAGGTGGGTCTGCATCTCCATCTCCATTCCGATTTGGCGGAGAAGAAAGAGGGGGAAAACACAGAGGTTTTGGGTTTTTATTTGCAAGAAGATTGTTTTTTTTTTTTTTTGAAACTACAATTCCATAATTTCCCTAATGTCTAAAGTCTCCTAATGTGTTTTTTACTCCTATTCTATAATATATAATAATGTATTTTTTCTAATGTATAATTTTACCAATTCTATTGATCTAATGTCATTTGGACGCTTTTTTTTTTTAAGTACGTATCATATGTACTATACGTATTAATACGTTAAGTACGGTATTAATAAAACAAGAGCTCAATTTGACCTGTCAACTTATAGGTATAGTACGTATAGTATTGCGAGGAAGGTACGGGACGTATGTAAACGTAAAATATGGGTATGTAAACAACACCAGCCATGTATGCTAGCATACCACATATGTTTGAAGACTTATAATCTATTTAAATTACTCCATGAATTCACTAGCATCTTATACATGATATATTTTCCACAACATAGTTTGCTCCAATTCAAGCTTGAATGGCTAATGAGTTCCTTCCCCTGCAAAGGTTCCAGTTCTATATGGAGAACCTGTCGTTTCTTGACCTCCACCCTGGGATCTTGTACTAAAAAATAATCCTGCAACTTGCCAGCTAGGGCTTGTCCGTGCCATAATCCTTCTGTCCCAGCATTTTTTATGCATGCATGTTTTATGTCCCTACGATTCTCAAAGGTTAAATGGTGAATATTGTTGTTAACTAGCAGTTTTCTAGAAGTATATAGATTAAAAACACTTAAGAAAGTCCTCTTGGCAAACTTAATGCGTCCAACAATAATAGCTTATAATTAAGTTTGACAGGATGGTTGAATGGAATATGTCTACTATATTGATGATTTAAATTGAGACGTCTCTGGAAAAGAAAAAAGAAATATTTATTGGCAAAAAGCCCCCAAAACTACACACATAAAACATGACATGCTATGATGTCTCAAATTATACCTGCCACGAGCCAAGCCTCAACACCTTCAACTAAATCTGCACCATTTTGATTTCTTGTGTGAGTTTTTCCACATTCAGTAATACCTAAATCATATTTCTTTCATCGTTAATCAGCTGCTTGAAAACTAAAGCATGGTATAATCCATTGTTCTGATGTCTGGAACTCTCAGTGAGTTTGCCGGAAGATAAAAATATATGCCGACAAAGACAAGCCACGTAGCAATTGCCAGAAAGAAAAATAAGCAAACTGATACCTACAATTGATATTATAGAGTACATTCTTGATCTGGGCTATGCTACATTCCTTCAGTCTACCGCCATCTTCTCTGGCCGTCTAATGCTTCATCATGCAAACTATTCAGTTAGGGTTCCCTCCGGCAAGCCCTAGCGTGAGCAAACTCCGTCAATCTACTACCACAGAAGATTTTAGGGCCATAGAGATGGAACGCCATATATCTCAAGCGAGATGTAGTTGATATGGCCATCTGTATCGACCATGAAAAATAAGCGCCAATTTGAAGCCTAAATACCAACTATTTTTGGGTATTTTCTGGTCGATCCGGCTCCATTTTGCCTCAGATCTCTCCCTCTCTTCGTCAATCTAGCATAAAAGAGTAGACAAAGCAATTGACATGATCATTAGAGTGAATTAAACTGCCCATGAAGCAGAAAGAACCAGTCCATTGAAATTTCTGCCCCCTGCCACGCAATTTGAAGCCTGTTTTTTTGGCCATATTAAGCACTTTTTTTGCCTCATTAACTATATGGCTGATATCGGATGGCCAGATTAACCAGTGGTTAAATTGGTTTGGCCACATTAACCATATCCTGCGTGAGAGATACGAAAATCCCATAGAGAGAGTTTTCGAGGTATTCAACCTACAGAATCGTGCCATCAGGTTTTCGACTTACAGAATTCATGGAAAGATTTGATGAATTGAATAGCCCCTTTCTGCCAGAAATTTTTCTTCTGGTGAAATCATTTTGTGAGCCGAATACTCTCAAATGGTATTTGACTTGGATTTTCCTGGAATCGAGGGCCACTTCGTGTCAATAATCTTATTTTCAATACTCCCTCGAGGTTGATACGGTGAACCTTTCAAGGAAGCTCCCATTGATTGACATTAAGAAAGATTGCTAAGCACCACTCTAAGTCTTTATAATAGCATTCCGCAACCACCACCTAATCTGCATCTTTGCAAATGTTTTCTCCTACTACAAAATAGAAGTTGAATCGCTGGAATCATTCTTATTGCGCCATGTACTCCATCTCTATATCACGAAATCGAAGTTGGGTGCAGATTTCACTTATTGGGTAAAAAAATCTTGAAAATAGATGAATAGCCAGTTATTGTTTGCTGGAATAAACGACAGAAGGATTCCCGTAGCTAAGAACATGACAAAATACCAAAAATAGGCAAAATAGCTCTATCAAACTTGTTTTTTTTTCGGTGCAATCCCGTAGGAGATCTCGAAATCTGAACAAGAAACTAACCTCAAAGACAAATCTAGCTTCCAACTTCTATTTTGTGGGGGAATGAAAGTCGATCCTATATACCATTGTTCCCCCATTCTGTGACATCAAGTGACCTGCTGGGCCCCTCTTGCTGTGCCAGAATGGGGTCCCAAACTTTCGTTCCCCCGTACATGATACTTGCAACAACAAGAAACTACTGCATCAACAATAATAGCCTTCAAGGAATATTTGGAGAAGAGTTTTTGCTCCCTTATTACTACAGATATCTGTAATTTTATATCTTCTTGATCTCCACCTCTTTTATACATTGAGCAAACATTTTTCTACGAGTGGCTTAGTGAAAATATATGTTGTCATAAGATGTATCCCTAAACGCTTTATGTAAATGACTCCTTCCTCTACTTTTTCCTGTTGGATTAATAAAAAAAAACAATTCCTTGCAAGGATGTAAGTTCAACACAATGATTTACTTGTACTTTCAATCTAGCAATATTAAATCAATAAAACATCTTCAAGTACAAAAGCATCTAGTATCAAGAAAGCCAAGTTATGGTCATTCATTCCTTGATATGCTCAAAATCATTTCATCACTTTTACTCTAAGCAATGAGTACTTCCTAAGCTCAAACTATAGATCATCATCATCGAGAGCTCCGCACACCTCAAATCCGGCACCCCATTCCTATGTATATCTTGCACGACGGTTTACGGCTAGATCTCGATGACTTGGGAATAGAAACCTCATCTACTGACTTATATCCCACATGCCAACAAAAGGAATATAGCGTTTTCATCAAACACATAAAGCACATAAAGCACTTATATGCATAAAGCACATAAAGCACTTAGTTGTATCTGAATCTTCAACACAGTAAGACCATTACAACCCGCGCCCTTTGCTTCTCATAGGTTGTTCTTGTAGTAAAATATATTCACTTTGCCAGCGCTTCTCATGAATATAAGATGCATATAATATAACACGATACACACTAACATCCTCCTTCATGTTATACTTATATGCATTATTTTCCCTCTTAGATAGCTAAATCTTGTCTCATTTAGAGATTTTGTAAGCAAATCGCTAAGCGATCTTCAGATCTGATATATACCATATTTACAAGGTCTTTTTCTAACACCTCCCACGATAAAGTGCATTTCAAGTTCTATATGTTTAGTCCTCTCATGTAGGATTTGGATTCTTTTTGATAAAGCAATGCGGCTTGTACTATCACACCAAATGTTGGTAGCCAATGATTGTTCAAATCCCAGTTCTATAATTAACCTTCTCTCCCAAATAATTTCCTTTGAGCATAAAGTAGCGGAAGACATATTACGCCTCGACCTTTGGACATAGCTATGGCGGTTTGTTTTTGCATTTCAAGATAGGGGCTCCTCCCAAAGATGACAAGATATCCCGAAGTTGACTTCCTTGTATCTATATCTCCTCCCCAATCTGCATCACAAAACCCTTCTAATTCCAAGTTATTAGTTTTGTATGCAACTCCTTCTTTCGCCAGATTACCTTTTAAATATCTTAAAACTCGTTTCTTTGCGGATCCAATGTTCTCTGCCGGGATTAGTGTTGTACCGCTAACATGTTAACACTATGTGCAATATCGGGCTTTGTGCAATTGGCCACATATGCTAAACATCCAACCGGGGATCGTAAGGTCTTGACTCCATATCTTTTCTCTCACCTTCATTTTGTGGACACATACTTTTCGGTCTTAACTTACACCCAGTGCACAGTGAGGAGTTTTACATATTTTTTGCGGGTCTTGCATGTTAAATCTTTTTAACATGTCATATATTTGTTTCTTTTGGGTGAGCATTACTATACCCTCGCCCTATTTACGGCCATTTCAACACCAAGAAAATTTTTCAACTCTCCTAAGTCAGGTCATTTCAAATCTTTGTCTTAGCAAATCTTTACACATATTCAAGTGGGTTGTTCCTTTAGCCACCATTATATTGTCATCAACATATAAGGCTAAGACACACCATTCTTCTCCATCTTTGAAACTTGTAAAGATTACCATCATTATCTAATTTAATAAATTTTTTGCTCTCTTAAAAAGCTGTCCATGCACTTGTACCATTCTCGAGGGGACTTGTTTCAAACCATACTTTGCTCTCTCCTGAGCTTCCAAACTTTGTTAGCTCCCCGCTCAAATCCTCACCTGCTTCATAAATATTTCTTCTTCTAAAGTTGCATTCAAAAATGCAGTCTTAACATCCATATGATGTACTTCTAAATCACATGCATTTGCAATTGCCAGTAACATTCTCACACTATTCATTTTGACTAATGGAGAAAAAGTTTCATCAAAATCGACCTTTTTTTTTTTGGAGAATCCTTGTGCCACCAGTCTAGCCTTGTATCTAGGTGTCTTTCCATCCACACCTGTTTTAATTCTGAATAGCCACTTGTTTCCAACAATATTCTTTCCACAAGGAATATCAACAAGTTCATATGTGTTAGTATTGTGAAAAGAATTCATTTCCTCATTCATAGCATTTATCCATTTATCCTTATCTGCTGAATTTAATACATCCTCATATGTACTTGGAATAGCTGGATCTAGATGAGTCAGGATCTCAAAAATACTATCCAGCTCTCCTTCTATATCTTGAAGTCTTTTACTCTTACCTCGAGTTGTTCTACCATGAATTGATGGATCAACCTTGATATTTGCTTCTTTGCAACCTTTCTACTTCGGTGATTCTTTTTTTCTCGATGGTATGGCAAAGATCGGTTGATGACTCTGATGGCTCAGCTGAAACACCTTGATTTTGGACTTGTGTTTCTTCTGAGTCACCTACTTCTTCATTGGTGTTCTCCTCAGCTTCTGCATTTATATTCTTAAGGTCATCTGGAGCATCATCATCATAATCAACCACTTTAGTACTTGACCTATTATTTTCAGCATTATCAACATTCGCTATGTTCTCAATAACTTCCTTTTGCTTGTTTTCCTTTATCAGAACTTTATACACTTGTGTTTCATCAAATGTAACATCCCTACTCACCACTACTCCTCTTGTGCTTGGATTATATAATCTGTAGGCTTTGGATTGTTTATCATAACCAACAAGGTAGGTAATCATGGCCCTGTCATCCAGTTTCCTCCTCAGTTCTTCTGGAATGTGTGTGTAGGCCAAGCATCCATACAATCTTAGCCTACTATAATCCAGTGTCTTCCCTGACCAAAGCATATCAGGAATTGCACCTTGTATGCTCACTGAAGGTAGGCTATTTTGAATCATGGCAGCAGCTTGCACGGCCTCTTCCCATAGGAAATTTGGAAGCCCTGAAAATTTCAACATACTTCTTACAAAGATTAAGCAAGGTTACGTTCTTTCTTTCTCGCAATCCCATTACTGAGGCGTGTATCCGCAAGTAAGTTGTCTTTTTATTCCTTTCGTTTTGCAATATTGTTTAAATTCCCCTGACAAAAATTCTCCACCCTCGTCAGACCTCAAGCATTTGATCTTCCTGCCAGTTTGAGTCTCAACTTCATTTACATATTGTTTGAACACTTCCATTGCCTTATGTTTTGTTCTCAAACAATAAATGTGAGTATGTCTACTAAAATCATCAATCAGGGTCATGAAATATCTTTTTCCAGATAAGCCTGTTACATTCATAGGTCCACATAAATCAGTATGTACAAGATCTAATAACCCTTGTGCTTTTTTGTTGGACCTTTTGAAAGCTAATCTACTATGTTTGCCAAGAGCACATCCAGGACATACAGTTTTTCCAGTTTCATTCAAGTCTGCTTCAATAAATCCTTTTTTGCATAAAAGCTCAATAGTTTTTGAATTTACATGACCAAGTCTTCCATGCCATGTATCAACTGATGGCATGGTTATAAGATTAAGACAAGTTGGTTCACAATGTATAGCTTCAAGTCCAAATAGATTTCCAATCCTTTTTCCAATAAACTTCACTTTATTTCCAAGTAACACATTACATTGCAATCTCTCAAACACAACCTTATAACCAAGGTCTACCAATTGAGCAATAGAAATTAAGTTTCTAACAAGTCCAGGTACACACAAAACTTTTCTTAACACAACCTTCTTTCCTTGCAAATCAAATAACTCGAGCATCCCACTATCTTTAATTTGCTTGAGTTCTCCATTCCCAAACTGAACATGTCCACTGGCTTCACCCTTACAATTTTTTCAATAGCCTTGGTTTTGGACGCCTACTTGATTTTTCAGCTCCTGAATCTAAAATGAGAACACCCTTGTCATGACATTTTTCCTTTGAAAAATAATTATTTGAGATGTTTACCTCAATATCTTCATCCAGCTCTTCCTCCTCGGATTCTTTAACCATATTTAAGCTTGGACTGTTTCTTCCTCCTCTGTTTTTATTCTCAGAATATTTCTTATCTTGTGCTTTATTTCTTTTGGACTAGGGCACTTGTTTGCCATATGACCCTTCCCTTCACAATTATAGCATACTATTTCTCTGTCTATCTTAGGACAGTTTCTCTTCAAATGTCCATAACTGTTACATTTAAAACAGGGACCTAACTTTCCTTTATCAAATAATTTCTTACCTCTTTTGCCAGCATATAGAATTTCTGCTTCATCATCATCTGCATCCTTCCCTTGCTCAAACTCTGTACGAATCATTTTGATAGCATGCTCCTTTGACCTGGCAACATTTCTTAAAAGAGTAGCAAGTTGTGAGTTATGAGATACAGCTCTAGAAATGGCCAGCAATTGGTAATCTTCATTCAAGACAACTCCTGCACCCTCAAGGTCAGCAATAATAGACTCAAACTTCTCAAGAAATTCGGTGATGTTGTCTTTTTCATAAAGTTTTAATCTTCTCAAACTGTTTTCCAAAGACATCAATTTGAGAGGATGATTTAACCTCAAAGTTATCAATCATATACTTCCACATGTCTGCTGGAGATTTACCTCTTAATTTTAACTTTATCACAGTTCAACCTTGTTACTAATTATTGATTGTGCTTCCATAATTTTCGTTTTCTCTTTCAAGACTTGTCCCTCTAGTACTTGTACTACCCGGTTCCTCTTACATCTGCAGTTTCGGTTTGTGCACCACCACCGCAATGAGAACTAGCACTGGCACTACCACTAGCTGCTCCACAGTATTTGAATCACACAAGTACCATAAGTTCTCAAACTCCAATACTTCCTTTATTCCTTGCTTCCATAACTGGAATCCGCTATCTCCTTAAACACCTCTATGGAATTAAGGAGATTAGCTCCAAACCGTGTTGACATCCCGCAGGTTGGAATTTTATGGCTCGATACCCTTTGTTGGATTAATAAAAAAAAAACAATTCCTTGCAAGGATGTAAGTTCAACACAATGATTTACTTGTACTTTCAATCTAGCAATATTAAATCAATAAAACATCTTCAAGTACAAAAGCATCTAGTATCAAGAAAGCCAAGTTATGGTCATTCATTCCTTGATATGCTCAAAATCATTTCATCACTTTTACTCTAAGCAATGAGTACTTCCTAAGCTCAAACTATAGATCATCATCATCGAGAGCTCCGCACACCTCAAATCCGGCACCCCATTCCTATGTATATCTTGCACGACGGTTACGGCTAGATCTCGATGGTATTTCGTAATAGAAACCTCATCTACAGCTTATATCCCACATGCCAACAAAAGGAATATAGCGTTTTCATCAAGCACATAAAGCACATAAAGCACTTATATGCATAAAGCACATAAAGCACTTAGTTGTATACGAATCTTCAACCTGTAAGACCATTACAACCCACTGCCACTGCTTCTCATAGGTTGTTCTTGTAGTAAAAATATATTCACTGCCACTGCTTCTCATGAATATAAGATGCATATAATATAACCTGATACACACTAACATTTCCCTTGTGAAATGGTGCTTTGCCTTAGCAAAAATTGCTTGGGTTTTTCACCAAACTGACTATAGCTTCATTATCATTCATGATTAAGGTGGCAATCTTGTGATCAATTTTCAGACCATGTGAAAGTGTTTGAATACAAATAGCTTCTTTTAAGGCTGCACAATACTGCCATATACTCAGATTCTCAAATATATCACTATATATTCATATTCTCACATGCTTATAACAAACGATTTCTGTTCTCTACCACTCCAATTGAGCGCTCAACTAATAAAGCAATACCATTGGAGTTGGCTTGGTAAGTGATTGTAACACCTGTTGACCCTCAACCTGGCTAGAGAGTCAAACACAATTAGCCAACTTGAATTTATGCTCAAGTTGGGGTTAGAACCTCCAGATAACTTAAGGTGATCAGTCTACACAAGAATCTTTTAGAGAAAAAGCTCAAATATCAAGTACTCATACCTTTCCCAATTCAAGAATAAGAAGTCTTCACTCAAATCGATGTAGCTGTTATAGGTGAATTGCTTTTCGAGGTCAAATGATTGTGACTTGTGTAGAAAAGTTATAAGCAAGCAATGGAAAAGATCTTGACCAAGTCTGAGCTTTAATCTGGGAGATATTCGATCTCAAAGTTGAGTCAATTTTTGGTCAATATCAGTCAAAGCCACAAACAGATCTCAGAATTTTGTAACTTGAGTTACAAAGAAGGTTTTTGAGAAATTCCAAAACTAAGGTGGAGTATAGGTTCCACGGATGTGGAGCAGACAATCAAATCTTGTTTTGGATCACTAAAACTATTTTTTTGGCACTGTTTTGTGGATGACAGTCTAAGATCATATCAAACAGAATGCAAAAAACTATAACTTGAGTTTGGAGTGGTTTTTTCTCGAACTTTTTGTGCACTCAGGTGCAAATATAGTTGGAAATAAGGGGCAACTGGTCATAAGCAAGAGAAGATCATGGAATATCTTACTGTAAAAATGTTTGCATGGCAGAAATACTAAAAGAACATGACAGTCAATTTTTTAAACACTTGGCAGACAATTTTCATTGATGTGAAGGTAATACAAGATGAATATGGCTCTCAGGATCATAAATCAATCATCAGAATATCTCAGGTCATATAATAATATCACAATAGGATAATCAGTCCAATTTTCTCAAATCAAACTGTGGAATGCTCAGAAACTTCATGAACGTCTTCAGATCATGCTCAGCATGTATCAATGTTGAGGTTTGATGCGTCCGGGCCTTCAGAAAGTTATGTGTCAATCACCCCAGTTATATTTTCAAAATTTTGTGAATCCAGAATCTTAGGCATTGATTATGGGTTTGTTGGGTAGCTAAGAGGCGGGAAGGAAAGATTTGGGAGGAATTTAAGGCAGAAACTGAGGCCCCTGGCCGATTCGAAGGTTTTTTCTAAGTTTAGGGTTCATGGAGGAAATCTCGCGAGCATCTTTTGAGTATATTTCGAGATTCTGGCCTTTTAAAAAATCAATTTTCAATGGTTTAAATGGGAAAATCAAACCTTAGAGTTTTGAGAATCTTCTAGGGATCTTTGAGGATGCCTTCCAAGAGTTTGAGAGCATATCTGACCTTGCCACGTGGCATAGGGCATCCTCATGGTATCTAGAATGATACCTAAATTATCCACCTAGGATCCTAATGTTCCATAATAGGGTTTGTTTTTCTAAAGCAAAGGCCAAAAAATGGGATGGAAATATGAAATAGAAATGAGCTTATGATGAGATAAAGGAAGAATTGAGGAATCAAAGCAAAAAATGGGAAAAGGCATAGGGGAATGGAAATGGGAATAGTTTGGGGACAAAAAATTCTAGATTACCATGGGGTCTTCCAAACTCTAACTTCCAATCTTCAAAAAGCATCTTCCAATCTTCTTACCCAAAATCTTGTAAGCATCTTTTGATTTTCTTTGACCTCAAATGAAGTATTTCTTATGGGAGTTGACCTTGAAGATAAATATCCTTTGGATCCTGTTTCGCCCTTAATATTTCTACCAACGCATTGTATACAAGGTGGTTGGAATCAATTCAATATATTATGCAACTTTGCAACCTATACGTTATGGTAAAGAATCTAATCTTTATCCAAATACAAGAAATTTATCGCATTTCTCTTTCTCAACCTCTCGGCTTTTGCTAATCTACTTACTGTTTGGAATTTTGTCGGATTGAGAGTGTGCACCAATTTGAGAGTACTCAAGATTTGAACTCGTACAATTGCCTTGTTGTTCCTGTTCCCAGATGTTAGACGAGTGCTATTGAAGCATCAATATTTAATTGAATTGTAGATATATCTTTTCACCTAGATTACGTACTACGAGTTGGACTTAGAACCATATTATAAAATTGCAAATCTGTCTATTTGAACCTAAGGTTACATAGTTTGATTAGGAACTACAATTATTTTAGGGTTAAAGGCCACAATGGTAATATCTAGAAAAGCTTGGAATTAAAGGTTGAAGTTTAAATGGTATGATATTTGAACGGTTTTGATAACATGACAATAATAATGAAAAAAGAAAGGAAAAAAAAAAAAAAAAGTGAAGGTCGATTGAACGAGCGGCATAGGAGAGGCAAATCGGATGTAAGTTAACAGCAGATCGATAAGGAAAGGAGTTCAAGCGCCGCGGGGAGATTCAAAAACTATGATTCGATGCGGGAAGTAGTAGATTTTGGATTCGATTCGATGAAGGAGGCGTCTGTGATTATCCACCTATGCCCCGATCAACAAAAGCGGTAATTGAGCAGAGGTTTTATAAGAAGGTGTTATTGTCTAAAGATTGATTCCGATTCAGTTGAATTTGGATTCACATGCAATCTAAACCACACTTTATTGCTAGGTTGAGTTGTTTTTGGATTGATGGAGGGGTGAAGAGGAGGTTAACCTCCTCCTTGAGGGGATTATGCAAAATAACCCTCGAGGCCGGCAGGCCGAGAGGGTTATTTTGCATGATCCCCGAGAGGAGGAGGTTGACCTCCCTTAACCACTTGTCCGAGGAGGTTAAATCCACCGAGGAAGATCAAACTGAGGAAGATCAAGCTGAAGAAGAATCGGAACTGCTGATTAGATGCCGGAACAGAGATGCAGATGGGGAAGGATTTTGTACTTGATATTTTATCAGAAACTATATCAAAGAAACACCACAAAAGCATGTCAAAAGATCTGCCTTAAACTGCTGCAACAGACATTCTCTCTGATGTTCTTTGTTTTGCTGTTGGCCAGTAAACTTTGCCCCAGAAATTTTGGAAAATAAGCCCACCATGACTAAGCATGGTCTGTTCCTGCATGATCTGAAAGAAAATTTCTGGTTTTGCCCTTTGTTCTGCTCTCGCAGCCTGTCATATAGAGCGGGGTATTGTCCATGGATATTTGAGCAGAGGAGCATTGAAGTTATATGGCTTTACGGGCACCCAATGCGCAGAAAATGCAGCAGATTCTGTGAAGGATTGACACGAAATTGGAGCACAGAGGTAAATGAAAAAGAGCCCAAGGATGGGAAGCTTCAATGCCGCCTCCATAGCTGCAAAATGGAAGAAATTGCTGCGATTATAATCTTCGGACACCAGAAGTTCAATTGATGACAATAAATTCGCTGGAAGCACGGTTGAAATCTGCTAAAAGGAGGCAGAAATTCGCTGAAATTGCTGCAAGAAGGAATAGTACAGGAACAGGGCAACTGGAACAGGGCACAGGATTATCGCAAAATTTCTCGAATATTCGAATATCCCAGAGATTACGGCAGTAATCACTCGAATATTCTATAAGGAAAGAATATCCAAAGAGTTATGCATTATAACCCAGTTTCAATCCGACGGTGGGGAGTGGTTGGATCTAGTTAACCTCCAAGGACAAGTGGTTAAGGTCTCTGAATCCTTGTCGTTACTCCCTGAATCCTTGTTGTTGGGTTACCAGAATTGACTGCAGGAATCATGTTCAAGTAGCTTTGTTGAACCGGTTAAGTGGGAATAGGAAGAAACTCGGATGGACTGCCTTGATTGAAAAGCTGTATGATATAATTTGATCTTATGTGTGGATATCTGTAGTACTTCTTCTGGTTACTTCTCTGTGAACCGGCAGAAGAATTAAAGGGAGACTAACTATAGGAGAAGCAAAGGGAGAATAAGTGTAGGAGATAGGAACTAGTTTATTGAGGTGTTCAAATCCTCGGCACAATTTGTAACAAACTATACTCACTCATACGCCACATTAATGAAGCGCATACCCTCAGACGGAAATGGAGCATAGAAAAAGACAAATAATGGGCTAAAATATAGCATCTCAAAGGGTTTAATTCAGAGAAGAGGATTTAGCCATGGAAGAAGGCTTCCAGAAACTGCAGGTTGTGATTATCATTTATCAAAGTGTGAGGCAGAGGGAACCAGAAGCTAAAAGAGAACCCAGTTATGACTTGGATCATTTGCGATGATAGAAGAAGCATCCCGAGCTTACAATGCCCTTTGCTTTCGGGTGGACAACATCCAAATCTTCCACATGCGCTTCCATATCCGATTGTCGTTCCATCGCCATAGCCAAATCTTTGTGGAGAAAGAGTTGCACGTGGTCATAATTCGGGGCTTGCTTGCAACCGAAGGAAGTGACACCCAAAATATTCACACACTGTCGGCTGGCACGGCGAGAACCGAGAAAAATTAGCTATGGAAAAACTAAAAATTCAAATTGGATGTATGATTATATATGGTTTGATAACAGCAAGTGTTGACAATAATTGTATAATATATATACATTCAAGTATCAATATAGAATCAAGTTTCTTGGACCACGACCAATCCTTAAGAAGTTAAGTTCTCAGGGTCTACATATTATATTCTACAGAATTATGTATGGTTGCTGACTACAATAACAATCCTTTGCATGAAAGAACACCTTCCATGTTATGCCCGCTTCTCCCCAGCCCCGCTACTCTTGACTCCTTCAGGACTCCTTACACCATTCTGTAGGGTTAGTCCAAAAGACTAACTGGGGGTTTCAAGCACTTAAAGAAACTACTCGTTAGCAGCACAACTCATGCAAATAACAAGTATGAACTACTTACCAATAGTCCCACTGCATCCAACCATTCAGGTTAATACATATATGCAGACGATGATATCATGCCCCATACTTAATGCAATCATTGCATGCCTTCATATCCATGCCTTAAGCAACTATTCAATGCCTGAATATCCACAATATGTCATCTCAAGACAATTCCCATAGCATACAATGCCTACTCTAGTTCTAACATGCTATGCAGGCTGATCAAGCCCTACAACCAATATGGGCGAGGTTTGCCTCAGGTGTATATACCCTTCCATGCTATGTCCAGCACTGGAGGACCACTTCTGCCATGTAGCGCGACAAAGAATCCAAGGCAGGACAACAATGCCCGATGTCATGCACAAACACAATCGCGAGTCCAAGCCACCACAGACTCCGACCCCAAAGATTATGCACTTATGCAATATTTCACATTTCTCATGTTCCAATTCCATTATGCTTACAGCCTATGCAATACCCAAGTGTGATTGTAATGATAATACCGACAGTTCGGATGCAATTTCCAATGCATTTCCCTAATATGTACACCACAATGGAAATGCCAATTTAAGGTAAGATCATACCATGCTTCCATTCATGGATATCACCACGTCACATCAATAAGGTCACCAGTTGGACAACCATAACCATGAACACTCCCAAGGTTTATCATTGGTGCAACTAGGCAATTTCTATATAACTCATACCATTATGCATCTTTTCATTCATTCACAATGTCCACATCAACTATGGCATAAGGAATATATGATAATTATGATCAAGGGTCTCTTTTCCTATGGTCCATTAGGTGATCTCTAGTTAAACCACCATGCTCATGGATTACGTCACCAGTTAATACTCTAAATTCCAATCTAAACACCGGTACCATTTCCAGTCTTATGCCATTTCTCGGCAAAGTTCTTTTAGCCTTCCAACTTCTCTCTCCCCATAGAGAAAGGTTCCACAGTCTATTATTTCTATTTATCATTGTTACGTAAGAAAACACATTTTCCTTCCTATAATGCAGTGTCCTATTTCTGTTCTTACCTATTTTCTTCCTTGAAAATTACCACAACATGCACGTGTGCAGACTCATTCATTGCGGGGCATTTATGGCGGACATTAAGAAACTCATTTATTATCGATCATTTTTTTGTTCTGACACATTTTCTCCCTTCAAATTTACTTGGACGAGATAGGTATACATGCTTATTTATTAGGGAGGATTTTGTGACGTCGGCATCTCATTTATTACAGAGGATTTTGTGATGTCGACCTTTAAGCATTAAATGAAGCTGATGGACTGATTTATTGGAGAAGATTTACCCACCATGCCACTGCCAGGATTTGAAAGCCCTGTTTCCTTCATGATTTTTCTTCTTGGGAATGATTTCACAAGATCTCATATGTTCAACTTAATTCAAGCAAAAGATATTGTCTTTCAGAATTGACAACGGTATTTTGAAGTGAATTCGACGTGGATTTAGCAAAGATTTAGTTGGATGTAGCTTGGATCAAAGTGGAACTGCCATGCCTATAAATTGTTTCGTGCAAATCTAAGCTTAAAACTGAAGCATTTCAAGATTGATCCTTCAGGCGAATCTAGCTGCAATTGCTGGCTTGGCGACGCACTGGCGATTCACTACATTAGCCAGAGCAAGCAGAAATAGCAATATGTAATACAATCTGACACCCTGTAGCTGCTTCTTACACCAGCTCCAACACCTGCGACAGATTGAAATCCAATCTGGAGGACTCCTACAGCCCTTCCTAAGCAAATCCACGGTAGACAGATCCGGGCCTTGGCAATACCACTTGTGTTCAAAAACTAAAACCCCTTTTATTTTGTTCGACCACATGATTCAATGACACTTGCAGGTTTTGGCAGCAACAACACTGTCTATCAATGTTGTTAAAAAACCCGTTTTTTATTTTTAAAATACCTTTATAAAAATCCTCACGTTTTTTAAAGGATTTTTATGATTTGGTATGGCCAAAAATAAAAAATAAAAAATTTGCACATTCTTTGCACTGCTTTATTGGACATATTTGCTATTGTTAAAATGCACATTTTTGCTACAAGTTATAAGACGTAGCATGCCAACAAGTAAATCAGAACCTTATCCTGCTATTAGAAACTATTAAGTTCAAGTACAAAGATATTATAGATGTTTTGCCATGCAACTCTTAAGAAAGTTCAGAAAAAACATCATTATAGAGGTTAAGAAGTATAAGAATTTTATATACATGGATAAATAAGTTCAAGAATATCATATATTCGGATTAAAAAAATCACATTCTAAGGTTTTTTAAAGATTTTTAAGGATTTTTAAGGATTTTAAAGATTTTAAAGATTTTTAACGTATTTTATATAAAATACGTTTTTAAAGATTTTTTTCAAAAAATTTAAAAATCTCCAAAAAATCTTAAAAAACGTTTTTTAAACGTACGGATTTTGACGTACTTAACAACATTGCTGTCTATGTCTGCTTACTTCGCCGAATCATCTCCCTGCTCTTTGATCGTTTCCCCTGATGCAATCTTCACCTATGCTGTCTTTGACATCCACTGTCCCGTCCGCTCACACAGCACAATCCGTCCCCTTTTATCATCACTTTCCTTTTCAAGTGTTTATCTACGTGTTTTTATATTATTCCACCTATTAACGATGTAGAATTTGGCATGATTTTAACAAGAGTAACACTCGGCATTTTGAGTAGATCATTTATCTGGAGAATGGTAAGCTTAGTGTGGATTGGATTCCACCTAAATTGCAGGAGCAAATATTTGCTCTTCCCACTTCCTCCTGTGATAGGGCCGAAGGCCAGATCCCTAATTTAGGGGCATAGGTTCTTAAATCCCTGGCTTGCTCTCCAAATTTAAGCCCATATGCTATAGGGCACCTGAGACATCCAAGCATCCTTATAAGGGAAAGCTACCAATTACAGCTTCTTAGATCAATGCATTAAGACCACCGGAGTTCGCATCCAATTTACAATTATGCCCCCTCACTATGTTAGGGCTGCATAAAAATTGATTGGGATTATTAGTTGTGGATATTGATTTTGGGACAGTTTTAAAGGTGGAAAAGAATGTTTCATATTTTTGTCTTTCACTATCTAACCACATATGGAGGCTCAAATTTGAAATTTCCCAAGCATAGGCATGAGCAATGCAATTACTTTAACTTTCACATGTCTAGAACTGGCATTGTTTCAACTTAACAATATTCGGTGGAGAGAAATGTTCGCAGGGGCCTTGGCCGTCGCGATAATTTCTTGTAATCATTAATATTCTCCTTACCTTATCTAGTTTTGTTATTCACAATAATTTAGTTATTAAATTCCTGTTTTCACGTTTCTGTTATTAACACTTTACTTAATACGTATGCTGACGCTTATGGTTCTCTGCATCCCCTTTCTGCCTGGAGTTTTTCTCACAAGCTCCTTGCCAATGTAATTTCCCTTGACAACTCTAACTTCTAGTAGTTAATATTTTAATTATAACATGGTGTCTCTATTTCTTTTTGGGTTGCCCCTAGGGGGCAAACCTTGGCTTATGTGAGTTTGTGGCATATCCTAGGTATATGCTGGAATATACTTAGGATATGCTGGTGACTGCTCCAAACCCATTGTTCCTTGTAAACTGGCGGTCTTGTCCGTTTTGGACCGCGGATATTGCAACCGGGTAACTGGCCGGGTTGTATGATTGCATGCCTTGCCTCGATCACATGCAATCTGGCGGTCTTCTTCTTCAAATCTATATTCATGTTCTTCTTTCTTGCTCTCCCTTAGATTCTCTATTTCCACAGGGTCGACTCTTGGTGATGCTTCGTTTACTTCGATTTCGTTTCTCTTAGTAATACATTCAGCTTGAAGGTTAGCTAATCTTCGATTTGTGTGTCTTTCTGGCAGGTGCCAGGTTCTAGATCATGTGCAATTCTATGTGTATGCAGGATGCAGATGATCTTCATAAATCAATCGATTAAAGCTCTTCGTTAACAAATTTGTGTCCGTTCTTGGTGCTCTTTGCTTTCTAAGTTTTCCTTATAGTAAAAAATTATGGCACAGGAAGGGCTTTATGTACTTCTTCATCACTGTCTGTGTTCTAATAGCTCCCTATTCTGCAATCAGCACAGGCACATACAGGCCCTACCGTCTATACTCTTCTACTAATTGGATAGAGAACAAACTTAATCTGATATTCTGACTCTAGCTCTTCTAGAACCAATCTGGCTTACTATCTAGGGGGATTTTGGATTCTGCCTGATTTGCATGACTTTGGTCGACATCAACACTCCTAGATCTCCAAAGATTCTATTCAGATATCACAGATAAATCCGGCAATCCCTTTAGTTCGGCAGCAACCCCACCTCACAACCTCTTCGATCAGAAGGTACGTCTCTCTGTATGATCAGCACATTAAAGAGCATTCAATGAGAATAGTAAATAAATGATGAGTCCCAAGTCAATGGGCTTTGTTAAATTCAAATACAGTAACATAGTGTATCTAGTATGACTAGTTCCACTTATCACATGCAATGTTCCCACTCCACAGATCCCCATGCAGCAAACAGGGCCTTATGTCATGTCCTCCTACAATGAAGGAAGTTGTTTCAAAAGTTACTGCCTTGCGAATAGTTCACACTATCAGTCTGCAGAATTCTCAAATATATGTTATAACGTAATTTAATCCATACATGTGGAACCAAGCTTTACCCTTTTCATATAGGGCACTCAATCCATACTGCTCCTTGACAAGTTCCAGTTGATACCCAAGCCTGTGGTCTGCAAAGAATGTTACCCAGTCTTCTGTCCAAGGATTTTGCTGAGGCGTGCTGCTAAATAAACGAAGCGTATGTAATATTAGAAGGAGGTGAGATTCTTAGTTCATATGCAAGTTAAGATATCAGTAAAGGATGAGAAGTTGTTTGTTCCTAGCGGTCAATAAGCACTTACTGAGCATCAGAAGCGCACTGTTCCTATGCTTGTCACAAACCATCTTCATGAGAGGTGATCATACAAAGGCTGTAACCAGGACTTATCATGATGTCTGTTATTGCTAATTATCTGTCGACTGTAATTACATAGTTGAATTGTATATTTAAGGTGTTTGTGAGCTTGTGATATAGCTTCGAAGCAAATTTATTACTGTAACAGTAATGCTTGGCTGCAAATTTATCATCTTATGTTCTATTATAGTATCATGATAAATAAAAGGAAGCACTGAACAGTTCTTATTTAAGCATTCTAGTTTTGCCACCATCTAAAGTAAAAGAAGCATACGATGACATGGTTCATTAATTCCATCACATCTTAAGCAAGGTTCCCATTTTGGATCACAGATATGCTGGCAATAAAACTTCAACTACAAAATAAACATGGTACACGATTTTACCACAGTCGCTCTTTAAGCAATATCGCAGAGCGGCATATTGGCATCTCACTGCTATGGCATCTATTTCATTAACGCCAGTCAGCCCATATAGGCCAATTACTGTTATATTGCTACTTATTTTTGTGATTGGCTTGGGAAAGCCACGGGAGCTATGGGAAGACTTACGTCGTGCCCAAGGTGACAAAGTTATGGAAGGATGTCCGTGTAGGAGACACAATGCAGAAAAACAAAATATTTCCAAGCAAATATTCTTATTCTGTCTTTCAGTGGTGCTGATGGAGTCCATTATGTTGAAACTAAGAATCTTGATGGCGAAACAAACTTAAAGGTGACATACTGTAACCATATCTAGAGCACTTTTCTGTTTTTCTGCTATTTAACAATGTAGACTGTTTCCCTGTTCAATTTGGTAGGTAGTTTCAATTGTGGGTGACTCTAGAGGCTCATTAGTCCTTGCCATTTGAGATACAACTAGCCTCTGTAACGCATTAAAGAATTTATTTTTTAAGCTACATTTTGAGGAGAAAAGAAGGCATATATGCTGTTGTAACTTTTCTTTTGTGAAATGATAGGCAGGTCCGACAAGCTCTGGAATATACGTGGAACTTTGCAACAACAGATGATTTTAAGGATTTTGAGGCAGTCGTAAAATGTGAAACTCCAAATGCTTCATTGTATACTATACAGGCATTTTGAAATTTCAAAATGGACAAATGTATTCATTAGCGCCTTCACGGATATTGCTACGGGACTCTGGTCTTCAAAATACAGAGCATGTTTTTGGGATTGTAATCTATGCTGGGCATGATACCAAGGTTATGCAAAATGCTTACTTGGACCTGCATCCGCTCATTCCAATCTTGAGGCACCAACCTCAGCTCAGTAGCACCAACTGCTGCTCATAATTTTAGATAACAATCGAAAATTATCCGTTGAGGCACCAACCTCAACCATAAGGATGCAATAAGAAATATCTAAAGATTCTAATCACAATCATTAAACATCAATTTCATACCAGACAAGAGGTAACCTATTTGCAATTTTCTCCTTTCCACCTCTTTGTGCTGCTTTCTTCTCAGCCTTATTCTTTTCAGCTTTGGAAATTCCTGCATCTATTTCTTCCATATGCACATTGTGCATTTGAGATTTAACTTTCAATACGTTTTCTAAACTATGGGAAATATTTCAATTTTGCAGTAGTCTTATTGCGAATTACCTCTACCTAATAAATTCATATATTTTTCCTGCAACAAAAAGGAATTCGCGATACAAATATTCAAGGGCTACTCTAGAAGATTCTCTTGCTTTTAAAAGGATCAGACTGGTAATGAATTAAATCCATGGAGAGAAATCATTTGGGTTCTCAGGATAAGGGTTTCTATTCTAGTTTGCAATCACCAGCACCAACTAGGTGATTTACAAACATCAAGAACAGTCAAAATAAGAATCTCTATTCCAGTTTGCAATCTCCATCATCAACCGGATAACTTGTAAACGTCAAGAATAGTCAGGCTCTGATACCAATTGTTATGGATCACACCACTGAACCATACCTTTTATATTGTTGAACCCTTATTCAAGACTTCTCAATCAATTCATGGTCTCCAATCCGTAATCTATCCAGAATTGCTAAGTAATCCACCATCAAGCTGTTATCAATGACAAAAAGATCTCTATTTGAAATAAATATAGGTCACATAAACACACAGTATGAGTTACATGAATAACTCAGATTGGCCAAGCTCTAGTTCATCAAAACCGGAGCTAGGTCAAGATATACAACATGTACATACTGAATGAAGTAGACATCCCACTGCCAGGTCTTCACCACCTGTAGTGGAAGCACCTACTCAAATGATAGCTCCACCCCCCCAACAAAAATATGGTAAGAAAGATCAAGACCTTGATGAAGTTGATGTTTTGCTTAAAAACTCCAAAGTAAGTGTGGATCTTTTCACCTTGCTAAAGATTGCACCTAGTTATAGAAAAAAGAGTCTTGCAAAGAACCTGGTGGTGAGACATTGAATGCTTGTGTGAATTTTACTGATGCCACTAACCTTGTTCTAGTACAGAATGAAGAAGAAGATCTGGGGCATTCACATGTTAAATTTTGCTTTAGGAGGTTATACCTTCTCAAACGTGTTACTTGATGGGGATCCCCTTAAACATCATGCCATATCACATTATGAAGAAGTGTGGTGACTAAAAGCTTCTATATTGTTAAGATCTTTTTATAATGCTAAGATTACTTCTATTGGTGTGGTGACTAAAGTGCATGTTGTCTACGAAGGCATAACAAGATGGCTGCTAACTTTATTGTGGTGGCTTTTTGAAGACATAGGGATGAATCGACATCTATGATCTACTTTTAGGGAGGAGATGGTTGGCCACTATGGATGCGGACAGTCTAAACTCAAGGGAGATGCACCATCTCCAATGGCTCTCAAACTGCTACAATTTATAATCAAGATGGCTCCTATGGCTCCAAAGAAGAGGTAAACTTTATTAAGGAAATGTTGATTGAAGAACCTTTGGGATTTTACAGAATAAAAAATACAAGATCAAGAAAATATGAAATGGTTCCCCTTATTATGGAATGTGCACTCCCAGCAGACAAGGACCATCAGGATTCTTATGGTTTGATGGAGGTATTTTTAAAAAATTAAATATTGCATCTGCTGCTATTTTGAAAGATTCTTCTCACAAACTCTTAGCTAAAGTAGGAAGAATCTTTCCCCAAGTCACATCTAATGTAGCAGAAGTAGCAGAATATAAGGCCTTGATTGCAGGTCTTCAGGAGGCTAAAGCTATGGATATTGCTAACATTCACATTTATGGTGACTCACAATTAATTTGTAGACAAGTTTCAGGAGATTACCAAACAAAAAATGCAGATATGGAGCTCCTAAAAAATCAAGTAATGGGAGTACTCTCGAAGTTTTGCTTCATGGGGAGATCACTCACATACCAAGAGAGAAAAATGTCGGGGCCGATGCCTTATGTAGAGAGACTCTCATGTCACATTTAACCGGAAGGAGCCATTCAGGAGGAAGATCTTGATGCTAATGAGGTAAAAGCACTTTGTCCTATCCTAACCATCAATGCACGAAAGAAAAGAAAAATCAAGAGATTACAATCATGAAAAATGGTAAGACTAGAACCCATTTGTTGGAGATTTGATTGAATATCAAAATAGGGAAAACATACAAATGTTTTTGAAGAAAGGAAGGATGTATTTGCACGGGATTATTAGGAGCTCCACGTATCAAAAGTGAGGTTTGCCAATTTGAAATTAAGATTAAAGAAGGATGTAAACCTTTTTTCAAAAGCTGAGAAGAATTAATGCTTCATTGATGGGACTAATCAAAGATGAGTTGGATAAAATGCTAGATCTTGAGTGTTATCATTGAAATCATTAATCCAGAATGGGTATCTTGCATTGTACCTGTAGAAAAAAAGAGTGGTGCCTTAAGAATTTGCATTGGTTATCGAGATCTCAACAAAGCCACCATCAAAGACTGCTATCCCTTGCCTTTTTTAGAAGAAATCTTATATGATGTAGCAGGATAAGAGGTGTACTCATTCTTAGATGGATTTTCAGGATTAAATCAAATTAGCATTAAGGAAGAAGATCAACCAAAAACCTCTTTTATTACCCCTTGGGGAACTTATGCAATGAAAAGAATGCCTTTTGGATTAATGAATGCACCTGCCACTTTCCAGAGAGCTATGGATGTTATTTTTAGACCTATGTCTCCTCAAGAATTCAGAGTTTACTTGGATGACCTTTGTTTAGGATCTCACCCTACTAATCATTTGGAATTGTTTGCAAAAATATGCTCTTTGTGCAGGGACTCTGGAGTCAACCTTAACCCAAAGAAATGTATTTTTTTTGCATCCAACGGGCAACTTTTGGGGCATGAGGTGTCCAACAATGGTATACAAGTGGCACAAGAAAAGGTTGAAGCCCTCAAAAAACTGGTACCCCCCAAGAATTTGAAGCAGGTCAAAAGTTTTATTGGCATGACTAGTTTTCTTAGGATGTATATTCCTAACTTTGCTCACATTATAAGTCATATTTCCAAACTGACAAGAATATGCAGGATTTCTAAATCTGAGAGCAAGTATGTCCCTGTCACATGGTCATCAGATTGCCAAGAGTCTTTTGAGTTACTTATAAAGTCCATTTGTGAGGCTACTCTTTTAAAAAAACCTGATTTGGATATGCCATTTGAGGTTTATATTACTATCACTAAGAAGGCTATAGGTCTAGCTATTCTACTGGGACAAGCATACTATAGCTTTTGCCAAAGAATAAATGGAGTTCAACTGAAGAAAAATACACAGATTGGAAAAAGAGTGTCTGCTGCTCTTATGTTCCTCATTGATGAGACAAGGTCACCCGCTATTGAAGAGTTCTGTTCAAGTTTATATGAAGCAAAATCCAATGGGGTTGTTATTTGGTAAGGCTACTTCCAAACCAAAAATTCAAAGGTGGGCTTGTAAGCTACAAACCTTTGATATTTCCATTAAGGAGTTACATCGGTGAAGAGTCCCAAATCTTTATTTACCTTACATTTTCTTTGATCATGAGGATGTAGTAGAAGTTGTTGACTTTGTGGATGCCTTAGCTTATTTGCGTGCGAGTAAGATGAAGAAGAACCAACGGGATTGGCAGACTATCTATTAAAAAATTTTCTACAATTCAAGGAGATGCCCTCGGGATTGACTTCGAGCCAAAGAAAGGAGATTTAAAGAAAAATGTAGGCAATTTAAAATGATTAATGATGTTCTATATAAAGTCTTGAGGGATGGACTATTACCTGAGAGGTGTGTCAATGAAGAAGAATCGCCTCGATCATTAGAGAAATGCATGAAGGAGTATGTGAAGGCCATTTTTTGGAGACACTAATGCTAAGAAAATTCTCGTGTCATGTTATTATTGGCCTACAATATTTAAAGATTGTTATCTTGCTATAAAGTCTTGCCACAAGTGTCGATATTTGGCAAAAGGATCCTCCTCCCAAACCGTGCATTAAATCCTATCATTTCTCGGGACCCTTCCAAATATGGGGACTGGATTATATTAACCCTATTAACCCCCTTCAAGCAGGACAACATCAGCACATTATTGTAGCTCTGATTATTTTACTAAGTGGGCAGAAGCAATTCCTTTAAGACAAGCTAATGCTATTATAACAACAGAAAGTTTTTACATGAATATATTTGTGCACGGTTTGGCATTCCTCTACAATTGCATTCTCGATAGAGGTACCCCTTTGTGAATGAAGTTATTGCTAATTTGTTGACTATTCTTAAGGTCAAACATACTAAGAGCTCCTCCTACTATCCCCAAGGTAATGGTCAGCAGAAGTTACTAATAAAGTTTTGAAAAGCATTTTTGTAAAAAAAAGTGGATGATAACCAAAAGGATTGGCATGCCAAACCGGTGGATGCTCTATGGGCTTATAGAGTCACCATTAAAGCAAGCAACCACTCATACACCCTTCAACTTAGTTTATGGCATTGAAGTCTGGCTTCCAAGAGAGCTTGAGCTTCCATCTCTAAGATTAGCCCACAAGTTATGTTTGCCTTTTGAATATGCCCTCCGGGCAGAAAGATGGACACCCTTACGCATTTAGAAGAATATAGGATGGAAGCCGAGAATGCCAATCTGCAAAAAAAACCAAGGATTTGGTCGCTTTTCAAAGCCTGCTCATAAAATACAAGGGACTTTCAAGACGAGAGAGCTAGTTCTAAAATGGAATAAATCAAGGGAAGACTCAGCTAGTAAGTTTGAAAATCTTTGGGAAGGTCCCTATGAGGTGTTGGAACTTGCAGGCACCAACTCTTATTGGTTAAAGGAATTAACTTCAGAAGTGCCACTTCCAAATCCCATCAACACTATCCACTAAGAGGTTTTGGGATCAAAGATATATGCTTGTCCCTTTTTATGCTCTAGAACTTAGAAAAGTTAGAATTAAAGTTAAATATTAGATAGGTTAGATTTCACTTTGTCTTGATTTTAGAATTAATGTTTTCATTGAGTTTATGTTTGCAGTTAGCCAGAATGAAGGATGAACTATCAAACACTCCAAGACAAGGATTTCCACTAATGAATTGCCAAGTGTCATTTGCAGGAGCACCTTCTTCCATCCTCATTCATCTGTCTCATTGTGGTCCTGCCCTCCATTTAGCCATGTATTCTTCATCTTATTTCCCTAAATGTGCACTCTGCAAATTCAGCTTCACCATCATGGCAGAGTTGCAAAGGTCAAGATTAACTTGCTTGTGTGTTTCTATAACAGGTGCATCCTTTCTCCATCCTTATTTATCTGTCATAAGTGGTCCTGCTATCCATTTAAACTCCTTATTCTTGTTTTCATTCCCAAAAAAAGGCACTCTGCAATTCAGCTTCACCATCATAGCAGAGTTGCACTTTTAAAGGATCAGGGAGGCATACATTTTCTTGTTTTGGCGAGATCTCAACACTTGCACATTCACCTCACCCTCATACACTCCATTCCCATCACCACCTTATCATATTCACACTCATTCTCACCTTTTTTCACTTATCATATTCCACTCACATCCTCACACCACCATATTCACCTTTATTCCATCAACACTTGCACTTTACACTCCCTCTCTACCATAATTCTCACTTAGACACTTGGTACAAAGTTGAAGACCCCCTATGGCTGAGGGAACCAGCCATTTTCTTGTTTTGGCGAGATGTTGCCCCCAAAGGGCAACATACTAATTGTTGGTTCATATGTTGAAGTTAGGAAGGCTAAGTCAAAGAAGAACTTGGTAGTCAACATTGGTGTGAAGGTACGAACTACCTTCTGGAAGTAAATGATATGATAGTCCAGCAGCTCTCTGAAGAGGTAGGAAACTCGTCTTCTGGAGCACGATCTTGTGACGACCATATAGATATTCGTATCATACGAATATTATGCTCGTATGTACAAAAGATAGTCGTCACGGGGATACAAAAGTGTAATTGCACGACAGGATTTGAACTTGCAACTTTCTAGTTGCAAGTCACACACCTTTGCCAAGTGCGCTACCAACACTTATTAAAGATACCCCTCACGTCTTTCTCATATGTGGGGTTGTTTCCAGGAGGTTCTAGAATATTCTAGAACCTATACATGCAACAAGGTTTAAAATGAAACGCACTTATTTAAGAAGTGCGTTTGAAAGATTCCTTTATAAAAATTGAAAACTTAAAAAAAACACACAAAATAGGGAGCAAAATAGATTGTTGAGCAATTAGCATTCGGGATACCCCCAAAAAAGCAACATTTTTAAAGCTTTTTCATTTTAAAAGAAGAGCAAAAAAAAAAATGCTTGTTTTAAGGAGAGAGACATTAACTTTGATAACTCAGTAAGTATTTATTGTTAAAAACAGAAGAAAATATAGATTGTTTTTTTGCAAGCTTAATAGAAGTACTAAAAAAGTCAAACATTGGAAAGACAATGAGTGTGAAATCCTGGAGCAAGAAAGAGTTGTTTCAATTAAGCATTGTTAGAGAGACAAAGCTTTCAGTTTAAAAATCTTCATCAAAATAAATTATAATATTACTTAGCACATAGTTTACAATGAAAGTGGTTAAGAACTCGTCTCAGATAAATTTATATGAGAGGTGGCTCTTCCCAAATCCACGGGACTCTCGCACCCTTTGAATCTGGCTCTTGCGAAGCTTATAAAAAGAAGGAAGGACTCCCCTTCGATTCCAAACCTATTGGCATCAGGCGTTTCTCCGGCGCTCGCACCACGGGCTCCAAGTCAACAAACTCCACCTCCTCATCTCTTCTTCCCCGTAAGTGGAGGCTGTATTTCGTGTAAGTGCCCTTAGCATCGCTGGCACCGTTCTTTGCTCCAGTTCCTGCGTTTTCATCGGGAAAGGATTCGCAAGAGCTTATCCCGGTCCCGATGAAGCTTACTTTATCCGGGTCTATGTCGACGGAGGCGACATTGCGCTTTCGCTTTTAAGGGCGAATCGCCGCGGGTGCCTCGAGAAAAGGCATCTAGGATCCAGCCTCTCCGGCCGAAAACCATCAGATCAAATTATTAATAAGCTGCGGGCCCCGATAATGGGACACCACGCTTTTCGCTGCGTGGGTCTCTTTAATTTCTCGCAAAACGTTTGGGAACTGAAATGCATTGCGGGGAGGAGTCTTTTCATTCGCGTGTTAAAATGAACCATGGTTTTTTGGCGTCCGTACCGTTGTAAAACCTATATGAAAATGTTCAAACAAACTCACTAAGCGAACCACCACCATGACCCTTGACGCTTGTTTTAAGCCCGCCAAGCAATATAGAAATTAGAAATTAGTAAAAAGAAAACAAGGAAAATAAGTTAGCCCAGTAGTGTGGCGGTATAAACTTATACCACGGTTGCCTTGCTGTATAAATTTATACCACGGCGGCAAGCCGTATAAATTTATACAGACATTGCCTTGCTGTATAAATTTATACCACGGTTGTTCCAGCCTTTAAAATTTAAACCTTAAGACAGATGTGGTGTAAATTTATACCGTGGAGTTACCGTAAAACAATAAACGTTAATTGTGAAGCTTACCAAACGCTAGGTTGGCCGGCGTTATGCATCGCCTCCCATAGGTTTAAGCAATCACATCGCTCAAGGTCGAATGAAAAATGATGACCCTCCGGCCGTGATGTCGTGACTTCTTTGAGGCCATCCAGAAAGACCGGACTTGCACGTGCGTGAGTGAAAGCCTCCTCATCAAAAGCGCTATCCTTTATTTTAAATCCATAAGGAATATCGCAATGCATAATGTAAATTGTTGCTTGTCTAAAAGAGTCCCACTTTTTGTACAATCACCCTCAACAACCCCTCGTATTGGACGCCCCGACCAAATGTGGTAAATCTCTCATATGTACAACCAAACGGAAGTGGCGACCTCTCCCCTGTTCAATTGCCTTTAACCTTTGCCTCTCTTCCTTGGCCCTACGAACCGGGTTCAAAATCCGGTGGGTAGCCCCTTCTTCTTGTTCGTAAGAGTAATGTGAGACAAAGGCACAAACACATAACATATGTTTTGCAAAACTTACCCAACCACCGGGTTAATCAAGCGTTTCTCGATGATACCGCATCGTGGTACAACTTGGGTACAAAAGTTTGCACTCGTCCCATCTTCTAGGTTGAGTCGCTTCATTAACTTCTACGGCAAGTGACAATGTCTTTTCTCGACCGCAAAGGGAAAAATATTGTAAGACAACAAAAGGTGGAAAAAAACATGGCATAGCAAGTGAGGCTTACGTTTTTAGCTTCCTTGGCCATCTCTGCCTAATGTGAATTCTTTTGGCAACTACTTTTTCCAACAAAGTAACAAATATTTCTTTGCTTTTAAGACCCTCAGAATCGCGCCCGTGGTACAATGCTCATATTTTTTGTTTTGATTCACCACCTTTCTTTGGTTTCTTTTCCGCGCCTTTAGCTTGTTCTTTGAGCTCCCCATCTTGAACATACAAAAAAATTCTTTCTTGAAGATCCCACACCGTAAAATCCGGCCAAACGAAGTTTAGTGCTAAATGGCGTAAGAGGATGGGCACGGCTGACTCAACACGTATAAATTTATACCGCGGCGGGCGGTATAAGATTTATATTAGCACGGTCATGCAGATAAATTTATATCGCGACCGTGCACCGGTATAAATTTATATCAACGACGTGCACGGTGATAAATTTATCAAGGACTTTTTTTTGCGGTATAAATTTATATCGTGCCGTGCACGGTGATAAATTTATACCGGCCGCACTGCGGTATGAATTTATACCGCTGGCCGTGCACGGTATGAATTTATATCTGCCGCACGGTGATGAATTTATACCCACAAGAGGGCTACTACAAGATTCTAACCACGCTTAAACATACTACAAAAGATTGAATTGAATCTTTTACTTACTTGACCATCTCTCGAAAAGCGAAGCTGAAAGTAGTTATCGTGATTGTTTGACAGCCATAATGGGCTTCTTATCGTAATCATAGCTCGTGCAACACTCGTCACACGGGCTTCTCAAGCTCTTGAAGCTTATTCTTCTTTTTTTTTGAAGTCCTCTCCATGCATTTGTTTGAACTCCACGTACTCTCGATGCATGAATCGGATCTTATCTATTAGGCTCATTTTTAACCGAAAGTCATTGTCAAGATTGTGACTTACGGCAATGACTTTTGCCTCCTCGCCCCAGGATACCCACGTAAATATGGGCTTCCACGCTTTTCCACACCTCGCTACGGGTTTCCTCCTTTGAGAGTTCTTTTCTAGCCTTGTAGCCGTGTGTGCCTCCAAGGACGTAGTAGGTGTAATCTTCAAGTCCGCTTTTTGTAATCCCCGCAATCGATTGCATTGACTTCTATCAACCATAACAACTAGAGGCGACACATGCGCATGAGGATTTCTTCTCATTCTTTTGCTTAAGAATGGCCACATGTGCCGCAGACAACTTTGGGACCTGCAGCACTGACCCCATCTTCATTTTTTGGTGGCCTCTTGATAGTGCTTAGTGTCAAAGAAATGGTTTGTTTGAGCAGCTTTGGTTTCATTAACCCGCTTTGAGAATAGCACTTGACTTATCTCTGCGGGCTTCACAACGATAATCCGCTCCGGGGAGCCTTTCAAGAGCTTCTGGCGACTCCTCTATAGTCAAGGGCTTTGTTTTTCTAGATTTTTTCTTGGTAGGAGGTTGTGTATCTAGTACCGTGGAATGCTTCCTACCCCTTCCCTTTGTGTTGACTGGTTCCTCCTCTTCCTCTTCCTCTTCCTCTTCCTCTTCCTCTTCCTCTTCCTCTTCCTCTTCCTCTTCCTCTTCCTCTTCTTCTACCTCTTCCTCTACTACTTCCTCTTCGATGATAGTGCAGGGGTACCATAGACCCTTGACCAACACTTTTTCTTTCATGACAAAGACTATTGACATCGTAATTTCTACTACGTCCCCTGTAATGGGGTTATGTTAAGAGACCGACGCAGATAAATTTATCTGGAAAGCAACTAAGAATAACTTACAAAGCCGTTCTTGTAATTGTCAGAGATGTAATCGTGGACGCCTTTAGGCTTGCACATGCTTAATTTAAACATTTTAGTATTGAGAACATAGTAGGCGGGGCCCTTGTCATGGTTGCACCGCATTAGAACTTCATCATCGTTCTCTCAGAAAGCAACAAGTTTCATAATGTCGCCCAGTAGGTAATAATCATCGACTTGAACTTGCCCTTCCCCGATTTATTGCACAAGTAAAGGTAACGATCGTTGGGTTTGCTCTCTCTTGCCCGTGGACGTACCAAGTCGATCCTTTAGTTCATAAGTCTGTGGCTCGTGGTGCGACCTTTGATGATGACCCGCCGAAAGCACAAACTTGATCTTAGGGCTGGAAAACATACGAAAAAACCATTTTTACATAAGAATATTAACCTTTTTCGAAGTTTTTGAAACACAAAAAAAAGAGAAAAAAGAGGATAAAAGGCATAAAATCCACACTAAATTAACACTTTATTTGTGTCATTTAATTTGGAAACACAACAATATTAATTAAAATATTAAGGTTCGGGACCATTCGTTGAGTTAATCGGACATCAAAAATCTGAAATAATTCTAAAACGGTATAAATTTATACGTAGCGATTTCGAGCACGAAGCGGTATAAATTTATACCGCCCCGCTTGAGCATAAATTTATACCGTCGGTATATAACGCAAGAAGCTTTCGGGAGCGGTATAAATTTATACCGCCGAAAGCACAAGGCGTATAAATTTATACCGATCCAAAATCATCTCGGTATAAATTTATACCGTGGGGCTTACACTCTAAATGCATTAAAACAAAAGAGAAACTAAAAACAAGACGAAAAGTAGACTTACGTGGCCATGACCGTATGAACTAGCGTATAGAGGTTAGGAGAGCAAATAAGAGGGTATATAAAGACCGGACCCTTGGCTCCTTCGACTCTAAGCAGATATGGAAAATAGGGTGGATTTGGGCTTAGGGCTTAAGTACCCCCCGCTAAGTGTCGTTTCATTATAAGCGTTCTATAAAGATTCCAATACAAGTGTAATGAGTTTTCGTTATAAATTTATACCGTGTCTTCCTCCTCTCAGTATAAATTTATACCATCTCTAAGATAAATTTATACGGTCGCAGCCTTCTACAAGTTTGCCTTCTACGTATAAATTTATACCATCCTCGTGTAAACTTTTACCGTCGCTATTCCCGTCAGTATAAATTTATCTGGTGTGGACGCTACCTTCGAAAGTATGGCTCGAGAAAAAAGAACCGTAGAGCCTCCAACTCCTGTTCAAGGGCTTCCTCCTGCAATGACATTCACACCCCCTCAATCGACACCGAAAGTAGCCTCGAAAGTCGCCTCGATATTCAAACCCCCACTCACGTTGATCTTACTCCAAAGACGACCACCTCGGCTTCCACCACCGGTTCAATTTACTCCACCACACCCCCGCCCCCGAACGCCGTTTGCCCCCACCAATGCGTTTTTACTCCACCACACCCCTAGAGAGGTCGACTACCTCCTCCACTTCATTTTAGTACGTCGCCCTTAGTCCACCATAGGCTAAATCCCCGGAGGCAAATCACGCCAACTCCATCAATTTCGCTAAATGGTACTACAACAAGTGGGAGCAGTCAGCGACATGCAACTCCTGTTTTCTACGACACTTCAGGAGCTGGTCAACTACGTCACCAACCTCGATTACTTTTTCCTAGGGAGAGGGAAAGCACCTCCCCTCAGGACTTGCACACACCAAACCTATCAGCATCTACAAGTACACCTCAAGTTGATCTCTTAGACGAAGAAACACCTCATGTTGATGTCTCAGACGAGGACCTACCAAAGCCACAAGACTCTATGTTCGAATTCAAAGCCCCTGCAAGTAAGAATCTTAAGCGTAACTTACACAAGAAAGCATGTACAACTGTTAGAAGAAAGAAACTCATGGACGAGGCTCACTTGCGGGCAACACATACAAAGCACTGTTGTTCTCAACGTTGTTTGCTTAAGATTGGACTAAAGGAATTGAGGTTGATTCGTGATAGTTACAGTTCAATGACTCTGCTAGACCAAAGGGGCTACTTAGCCTTCAATATTAGGCCAGATGATGGTGAGAAGTTTACTTACACAGCTGGTGGCCACACCGTCTGTCAAACGGCCTTCAAATTGATTCATGCTTTAGGCAGCAGACGACTTGACCGCCTAAAGAAAAGGCTTGACAAGAATCCAGGCATTAATGACTACTGCCATTCAGGAGGCATAACCAGAATTCATGCCCTTCAATGTGTCTCCTGGATGGAAGGTTTCTTTAAGGAGTCTTGTGAGAAACTCCCTAATAGCCCTATGTACCACTTGAGTGACAATTTCACGAAACAAGAAGTCTACGATAATTATAAGGAGATGTGTGTTGAAATTTGGAGAACGCTTTGTCCGCTACTCTTACTTTATCGTGCTCGAAAAAAAGAGTTTTCTCAAGTGGCCATTCCTAGAAAGCATAGAATGTCTGTTTGTGCTACATGCTCTGAATTAAAAGCTCAGAGACAAAATGCAAGGACACTTCACACTAAAAGTAAGCTTCCAGGACGTGTTCTTGCCTAGTTCTACTTAAAAGTAGGTTTTTTCCTAAACATATTTTCATTTCAGATGCATTGAAGGAGAAACTGAACAAGCAAATGAGAGAACAACAATCTTTGGAAAGGAGAAAATTGACAAAACATAGGAAGAAAGCACCGAACAACCACTTAACTACATATCGGTTGTTATTGATGGAATGGACCGAAGAAGACCACCCTACCACATTTTGACCACATTTTTGTCTATTGCCTTGAAGAAGATTTCATACATCCGCATGTTGTTGGTGCTATGGTATTTAATGGAAAACTATCTTGCAAGGCATTTTTGAATTATCCAAACATTCATGCTGATCCAAATCTCACTATCACAATATTGAATAAGCTTCTTTCCAATCTAGAACATATACCACCGGTTCTGTATCTTCAGCCTAGACAACACGACAAGGGGAAAATAAGAATCAAAGCGTTGTTTGCTTATCGTGCTATGCTAGTAGAGAAACAAATCTTCAAGAAGGTGAAGATTGGTTTTCGCTTGTTGGTCATACACACGACCAAATTGATCAGATGTTCAAGAGGGTTCTCTAAACGTCTTGCACCGAAAAAAAAGCTCTCACCTACCAGCAATGATTGAGGTTATCCAAGATTCCTACAATCCTCGCCCGGACATCGAAGTTGTTGGAAGAAACTTATGATTTCAAAGAATGGATTTTTGAAGAGATCAACTGGGTCACTGTGTGCTATTGAGCCCTTGAGAAATATTACATTTCAAAGATCAGATCAAAATTCACTTGTAGATGGCGGGGCCATCTTACAAGGAAAGAAATATGCCACATCTTTGCAAAGTATTGGCAGCCGGAAACAGTATTCAATTCATTAGCACCATCCCCAATACTAGTTCCATGCTCTCTGCCGCAGAAAGCAAATGCCTCTAAAAAGCTTGAAAGAAATCACAAAGAGTAAAAAGGAGGGAAGAGCATTTGACTCAAGCAAATCATTGGATTTTATTGAGACAAGTATTGGTCGTGCTCTAACCACTTTGGGAGGCAGATGCTTTATGGTGGCCTCAGTTTTTTTTCGAGCAACGTGATATTTTGCAAGCTTCATTACAAGGTCGAAGACCGCCATATTCAAAGCGGCCATCTAGGCAAACTCTCCCCGTGCAAGTTGATAATCAAGAGGAACATGTAGAGATATTGGCTAGCTCGGATGAAGATGACAGAGTCATGTACACCGCCCCAGACGCACAAAGACAACAAGTTGCTCGAGTATCCGGGTTCAGCCTCGAGATTTGAGAAAGGAATGCTCATAGCTGTCCCGGTGATAATGATGAGTCCGGGAAGCCGTTCGCTAGTTAAAAGTAATTGGAGGTAACAAAGAGGATGGAATTCCCACTCAACTAAAAGTGCGGATGAGAACAAATGCCGCCGGTGCTTTCGATTGGGAGTTATACTTTGGAGATGGTAAAAACAGAGGGGGAAAGAGAGCAAAGTCCAAAGCAAGTAATGCTTTGTCATAGATCTATCCAAGTGAAGGTTCTTGCATATGACTTTGTTCTGACTGCTGCTAATAAGTTACGTATGGTCACTCAAACTTTAATAAGGTCAGCATGTGGATTAGACAAACAACCTAGAAAGGTGGCCAAAAAAGATGATGATGAGGACTCACTTGTAGACAGTGAGGAAGAAGATCGTTCGAGTACATCCAGTTTTGAGAGTGAAGCTGAGGATGAAGGCTCAAGTGATCAGGGATTAAATGAGTCGGAGGATGAGATGCATCCTGATCTTGCTGCAAAATGTAAGTTTGTCCGATGACTCAAACATGTAAAAAACAGAAAGAGCAGGTGATGACTGTCTGTCAAAATGTTCTATATTTTTGACAATTTTGTTCATAATTTTGTACAATTTTCACAACCATGAATATATCACTTCTTTATCACTCTATTACCCTTGCTATTTTTTTAATTGCCCCTTTTTTGCTACACTTTATAAAAGTAATTATTTTTTGTTCTAGTTTAGGAGGATGAAAATTGCTATTTGAAATTTTTGCATGAAAGTTATGTTCAATCAACCCCTCAAAAATGGTACCTAAATTACTTAAATTGTCACACCTGTCACAAAAAAATCTTAAAAATGGACTTTTTTAAGGGAATTTTAGGGAATCTTTCAAAGATTCCTTTTGAAGTGCGTTTCCAGCAAATAAGTGCGTTTCATTTTAAACTTTGTTATGCGCAACACTTGGCGTGATCTCATCCATTGGAGTGGCGCGGTCCTGACCATTGGCCTAGATATATAAGGAGGCACCTCCTTCTTGTCGAACCATTCCGGTTTAACACCAGTCTTGAGCCTTCTAGGCATCTGTCTGGTGTTAGTGCTTTCCTTCGGGCCATTGTACTCTTGATTCAAACCACCGCCACTGCAAGTACCATGGAAACAATTACCATCGAAACAATGCAAGATTTTTCAAACTTGTACCCTGCAATGGTATGAGCATGAACCAAGTTGCATCACACGAACATTATTTGCCTCATCCAGTTCTTCGAAAGCAAACATTCTTGATCCCTTTTTAAATTTTAAATTAACAAATTTTATTGGCCAAACATCAACTTGGTAAAATAACCTCCAACACTAAAATACTTAACCATTACGATGGTTCCTGGAATCCATGGACTATTAGTAAACAACCAAAAACAGTGATGTTAGTCGACCATAGCAATGGTTGATTCTGTTTTATCATCCTTTCATATAGCATCATATCTGCTAATGCCAAAAACAACAGCATGGATTTGAACGTACCAATATGTCCTTGCACCTTGGGATGTTAATTCCATTCCTTGTGAATGAACACCTTCCTCCACAATTTTGATTAATCAAAAAAATGCTGACCGATGTTGTACGTCCGAGGCCAGATATTTGACACGTATGGCCGAGGCCTGCTAGGGCCAAGGCCTAACTTGCCAAATATCTGGTCGAGGACGTACAACCGAGGCCACACATTTTTTGTTTATCAGGCGATCCATTGACCGATAACCACCTTATCGGATTTATATGGGTGGAATAGTACTGATAACTAATTATCAGCACTCCTCCAATAGTGATAATTAAAAAACAACCCTAAACCCTAAACGTAAGGCTGAGGCCCGCTAGGGCCAAAGGCCGGGCCAAGGCCTTACTTGCCAAATATCTGGTCGAGGACGTACAACCGAGGCCACACATTTTTTGTTTATCAGCCGAGCCATTGATCGATAACCACCTTATTGGACTTATATGGGTGGAATAGTACTGATAACTAATTATCAGCACTCCTCCAATAGTGATAATTAAAAAACAAGGACTCTCGTTTACACAAGAGAGTCCAATAAGAAAAGAATTAGGAATTAGAACTAGGAGGGCTACACAAAGAACTAGGGTTGGTAGAGTTGAATGAGGACGTTGTGGCACATGTGCCTCTCGACATTTCGCTATTATACACAAGTTGTTGAGGGAAATGCTTTGGCATGGTAGCATTGTTATAATAGTATCGAAAGTCACAAACACACCATGTGATAAGAAACATACAAAATAAACTGTCATGTTACGAGTGCGTGCTTTAACTTGAGCCATGGCACAACTGACACTTAAAATAATCAATGTCATAGAAATAGAGCTTAAATATTACTAGTAAGAATCTTGTATAACAGGCACTTGTACTTCTAAAAAGCAAGCAACTTTTCTTCTTATAAAAGTATCTCCAGCATAACATAACGTGCCGGCACTTTATGGAAAAGAGCACCAACCATATAAGATAGGTAAAAGGAATATGAATATAATAAATATATATCAGTGTTAAAGTGCAAGGAACTGAGCAACTTTTGTCATTTACAAAATCAGCTACAAATACTAACCTTATACAACATCTGCTTCATCTGGGTTGGATGGACTATTAGCTTGAATCCGGCCACCAAACAAATTTATTAGACCCCTCTACTAAGGTTAAGGACGCATAAAATAGACCGAGGTGTTACATCATGTGGGACATACAACCGATGGGATATCTATGTCTATAGGTATATATATCTAGCCAAACAAACCATGGAGATGATACTTCACTTTGTGGATATCTTCCTGATGATGCATGGGGTCGTTCTACTATATCAATTCAGTAAGTAGCCCTCTACACTTCAGGGCTGACTTTAAATCATACCAATGCAGGTCATGCTTATTCCTGAATTAGACAGTCCTGTATGAGGAATTTATGAAATGATGCCATCATCCAGTCCCAGAATATAGGTTGTGCAGTGATTACAGAACTGGATATCTTTCTTTTGGATTCTCGAAATGAGAAAAAGACGAAATTCCTAGAACGGTTGCATGATAAGCAAAGAATGCATCAACAGCTTGCAATCAACAGGATCAGCATGCATTCTGAGGAGCATGGACAGCCTCAGTTTTAACAGATCCAGGGCTGCTGGCACTGCTGCTACTATCAGAGAAGCATCCGAAAGCGGTTTTCTGAAGAACTCCGGTTGGGGAAGGGATCTGGGAGCTATCATGGCCATTACTATCCCAGCCATCTCCAAGCAAGTTGAGACCCACATTCTTAGTCAAGTGAGGGGTTCCAGACTGTAGAACTTCAGCCAGAGGGCCTCCCATGGCATTCTCCAAACCAACTGGAAACCAACTGGACTGCCTATGATGATCATTATTAGTTCTAAGGCCAATGTCAGTCTCCCCAGCACTGTCCATGGATAGTTTTAAAGCAGAAACAAGTGTTTTATTTCTGTTAGGACTGCCATGCAATTCAGAAGCAGGGCACCTTGATATGGAGAGTTTAATGTTAGAACCATTTCTGGACTTGTCCTCTTCTGTATCAGACCAAGAAAGAGTGGAAGAATCCCTAGGCCTGGGCCAGTCATCAAAGAAATGCCTAAGTGCCTGGCTTTCTGGCTTCCTGTCCATGTTGAGCAATTCAATACCTCCATGTCTGCTGCTACTGATATATTGATTTTGCTGATCCATGAGGGGGTTGACACGGCTGGTCTGCCCAAAATCTTGGTTCTGAAGTGCTTTGTTAGTCTGAGAATCACAGACAATGAGGGGGTTGCTATTCAACTTGAGCTGATTGGATTGACAAACCTTCGAAGAATCCCACTGCCATCCAAACTGACCGTTGAGCATGGCAGCAGAAGGCTGTGCTTCATGACCTAGCTCTCGCCTACTGCCAGACATATCCCAATGTATAAGCTGCTCAGGTCGCACATCATATTGCGTTTTACTTATTCCATTCATAAACCTGAAACAATGCAGTAGAAGTGCATGAGCTCAACTCATGCTTTTCCTAGATCTAACAAGGAAACAGGCAAAAGAACTAAATCCAACACACATACCTATTATCCTTGTTACTTTCTGAAGCAGATTGAAATGGGATCTGATATTGGGTGCATTCCAAGCTACCGGAGGAGGTATCCACTAAAATGCTGGAGCTAGGTTGGGAAGCTGCGAAGCTCTTGCTTTGCTGGGAATTCATGGTGATTATGGGCTCTAAAGGAGCATTGTGAAGTTGTGTGAGGCCAGAATTCTGAGAGGAGTTTCGTGATGCCACGCTACTGCTTGAGGGTGTGGCGTTGGACGAAGATGTTGCAGCGGCGGTGGGCGCTGATGATGTACTGGGCTGAGATTCGTTGCCCTTTTTGGCTCGATGGCGTCCTCTATGCATATGCCTCTCGCAATACTTCTGTTCCTGCACCACTGGTCTGGAGCATCGCCATTTTTTGCCATCTGTTCTTCGGCATCGGCCGGGCTCTGCATCCACGTTGCTGCCTCCTCCAAGTTGAAAGGCTCCCCATCCAACTGATCAACAGAATACCCACTTGAAAAAACTTCATCAAATGCAACAAATTTGAGCGAGGATTCTTACGATTTGTGAGGCCATGAGGGGAGCCAAAGGAGAGGCCGTTCATTGCAGCTACGCTCCGTCGGATGGGACTCAGGAGCTCCGGTGGTATTGGAACTCTGGCCATCATATATTTGAAGATTAAAGCCTGGTGCTCAAGCTCTGCCCATTGCGATGGAGAGAAAGGGTACCTCGCACCAAATGCAGTTTCGTGCATCATATGCGAAATGCTGCTGTGATTATCCCTTCCCATTAACAGCGGAAGACCTGCGTTCATCATAAACCAGAAAAATCATCATATTTCTTCCCCGCATTCAAGTCAAAATCTTGCAAAATAGTTGCATTGAAGCTTAGAAAACTTGCATACATTAAATGCAAGTCGAGAGCAAGAAAACATGAAGAATGAGCCACATTTGTGGGTAATTTGTTACCTGCACTTTTGTACTGGTAAAGATCGCTCTGGTATGGCGAATGACGCATGGCGGATGGTTGAGAAGTTAAGTAAGGAGGAGGCATGATAGAATCTCTTGGGCTGTTTCGCATAAGCCTAAGATCAGCTGCAAGGGATGGATCACCTCCAAAAATGCCTTCGTCAGAAAGTCGTGAATCAGAAGAGATCAAGTAGCCATTGTTGTTGGTTCTGTAGGCAAGTCCACTGGAAGCATATGAGCCGCTGTTGATGGGAAACCTCATTTCCGAGGATGATTGTCTACCATACGAATCCGTGCGAGCAATTTTGATACCATCGTCCCTCGAATCCAAGTCTCCCATGGATCTGCATTGCTTCAGCAGATTATTTTGTGCCAATCCAACAGGCGACATTGCATTTCCTAACATCCTCTGATCGTTTTCGTCCATCTTTGAGCCGTTTAAGAGCTTCGCATCCCTAATCTCAAAGAGCTTTGTTTTAATTTTTTTTGGGGTCTTGTGACCACAATGCTCGCTACTCGACACTTTGAAACCAAAGAGTAATTCCGACCTTTCAAAGCTACGGATAATGGATCTGCCTCTAAATAAGCACTACACAACAAAATCTTCCTCGTCGGAGGTGCAATGAGTGCCTAGATCGAGTGCAAATTTTTTCTCGACAAAACCTGGCCAAGTACAATCTCTTCGAGAAAAGACCAGTGCGGTGGTACTCCGGCACTCGGCAAAAGCGAATGTAATGATAAAAACTTGCGATCTAGGAACGTGCCTCACTCCACCACAAAGCTGAGATGAAGATCGACACTTAAAATGAGCCCGATCGGAATTAAGAAGGATCCAAATGTCAGGGAAAGAAATGACAGTAAAGAGAAGAAGAAAATGAAAGGGAGAGTTTATTTTGTTTGTGTGGAATCAGGAGAGGACGAGGGATTTCAAGAGAGCTGTGGGGAAACTAGCTGCAGCAGCAGTAGATCTACTGCTGCAGCTGCTGGGGACCGTATCTTTCATGCCAGCCCTCGCGATCAAAAATATGCTATGGAGCTCAACGCTAAGGAAATGCCGACGAATCATTTGGGAGCGAAGGAAAGGGCCCAAAACCATTTGGGGGCGCCGGAATGCCCAAACCGTGCGACGAAGAATCAAACAGAAGCCGAAGCAGAAGAACAAGGACGGACTCCAGACTTCCGACTCAAAATCTCACGAACTCGCAAACAGACGATAAGGTAGGCTTGCAGCAGCAGGCAGATTGGAGCACAGGAGCATGCAAGAAAACACAATGGATCATGGCCCTGCAAAAGTATGCTAGAGCCAAAAAGACAAGGGTCTTTGCTATGGAGCAGAGTGCTCAAAGACCTGTGTAAAAGAAGCAAAGGGTCCAGTGAAGATAGGCCTAGATATTGAGCCTGCAACCGAGCAGGGGGACCCATTATGGCACATGCCTACTTGACTCTTTTTTTTTCTACATGCATTTGTTATAGCGTATGGTATGTTTCGATGGTATGGGTCGAGGGCCCTTGGGCTTTATCTTTTGTTGCGTACATTTAACAATTGGCAAAAGATAGGCAAGGACTCATTTTCGAGAGAAAGAGAAAGTGGCCGTTTGGTTGTACCTTGTTGGGGATCAGTGGTCTGCCGAATTGAGTGCTCAAAATGCCGTTGTTTTGTGTGCAGCCTGGCTCGGTGCCTCCCTGAACCCGGACACTGGGGCATACCCCCCTTTGTCCACGTGGGTTAATTCCGTACCAAATCTAAGGGTCACAATTCCACCCTGGACTCCGTTACGAAGATGGCGAAACGCTGCCAAATTTGGAATAGAGCAGGTGGATAAGAGGTCTCCATCTAGCTACCACTTTATTTTTTTGGCTCCGTCGCTTTCTTGCTTTGCAGTACGTTGCCCTTTGTACCCCCACAAACTGGCGTCATTTTTTTCAACTCGCGGTAATAATGGGAAGTTGGAATCCTCTTCTTGCCATTCTGCCGGCTTACGTGGCAACCTCATCTGCGCCGTCCATCCCCACTTGACTGCAGGTGAGCGTCATTATGGCCTCACCTAACCCCTCATCATTACATACGCTCTTCGTGTCAATGCTGACTGACTCATGACCTCCTCACTAATTGCTTCCTCGTGTTGGTTTTTTCCCTTATTAACCTTTTTCCCGGTGCTCTATTTTTCCTCCCCCCCCGTTTTGTTTTTTTCCCTTGGTCGTTTTGCTCTTCATTAGAGCCATCATTTCTCCACCAACAATCGGGCAGCTAGCTATCTAACGAGTTATGTAAATTTAGCGAACGAGGTAGATACCCTGCATTAAAGCAACTAGCACCCCAACATTTTTGGGACACTCGAGCATTTAATGCGTCGGTGTGGGCCTAATTTGTTCCACTTTGCTCTGCGGAGGCTGCCGCTGCCATGCTCTTTTGGAATTTCCCAGGGTTAAGTAATTATTAGAGGGCTATTTTATGAAGGCCTCTGCAGGAGGGCTTGTCTATTATGTAGTCCATGTGGCACCAAGTTCTTTGTCGGCCGATTTTGTGATTGATTTACACGCTTCCACGCCCCACACCTCCCAATCCAAAATCCCACCCCCCTCGGGTCATCCATTTATTTTATATTTCTTTCACATGCGTCCTTTGAATGCCCATTCCAACTATTCATTCTTATGCCCCTCTCGTGGTTCACCTTGTTTTTGCATTACCATTTTTTCTAGTAGAATATTCTTTTTTTCTCCCTTACTAGAGTGGAATAAGGGAAATTTTTATGTCTTGAAAGTTCCATCTCACCGTATCCGATATGAGCTTATCTTCCCAAATATATAAATGTCATGATGCGTTTCACTTTGACACTTCTACCCTTAAACCAATGCGCCATTTCGTGTGAGCCATACCTCTCCTCAACTCCGTGAGTATGCCATTCTTATGTTTGACAATCAAGTAACTTCATTCATTTTCTCTCATCTTTAATGTTCATCCTTCATCTTTACCTAGTGTGGTTACCATCCTTAGGCATCCCCCTCCTTGGCCAAGGACCCCTAGCTGGAGTAGCAAAAATACATGTTTTATTTGCATACTTTCTTTTGACACTTGCCTTATTGAAATGCTCTTCTTTTCAAATTAATTTATGAGTTCTTATCTGCCAAATAACTTTAGTTTGAGTCTTTCAATCAACAAGCAATCCAAGTCGACAATTGAATATGAAACTTACCTCCAACCTCAGATGCTCATAGAATAGATTAGAATTATATGCTATGACATTTTCTCTTACCTGATGTGTACATCATAAGCGATAACACATGCAACAACATACACTTTCGTGTGCATTCGCTATGTTAGCCAGCCGTAACATAGAACATTCAAAGTGTCTAGGATGGCACTTAGTGGGACTATTCTTCTAGAATATTAAGGGGCACTTGGTACAGTAATTGGGAGCTCAAGGGAGGCTCTAGCAAGGTAGTTTGCAAGGGTAAAAGTGTATTCCACAATTTAAGAAGGTCCAAGAATACATTTGCAGGTGCACGGGCTTGTTATCATGGTGTTTTATGCATTTTTGATGGGACCAATTCTAGAGATCATGGATGGCAAAAAGGGATATATTCATGGGAAAATTACCAGAATGCCCCTATATTTTGCAAAATTTACCAAAATACCCCTAAAAATGGGTTGTTTGGCTAAAATGGCAATAACTTCTTTGTGACTGATCGAACATGAAGGTGGCCTTCACAAAACTTATAGATGATATTCAGATCTGTCCAACAGTAGTAGAATCATCTAAAATGGTGTTGGAATCTTCAAGTTATGGTGCTTTAAATACGAGTTTTAAAAAATAACTCAAAACAGCATAACTTGTGGATGGATGGATGGATGGATGGATGGATAGATCTTTTAGGTAAGAATGTAATCACTTAAATAAAAACTCACCATAAAGCTAAGAACTCAATTTCCATTTATGTGAGGAGGCACCATATTACCATTTTGAAGAGGATGGCACTTAGTGGGACTATTCTTCTAGAATAGTAAGGGGCACTTGATACAGTAATTGGGAGCCCAAGGGAGGCTCTAGCAAGGTAGTTTGCAAGGGTAAAAGGGTATTCCACAATTTGTGCATGATCTGTGAATGTCCCATTACGGCATCGTGCAAATGCCACATCAACCAAAAATTTTAGCCATCGATGGGCTTCTATTGACATTTGGTAGTATTTTCTTCCAGTCTTGATGGGCAGCAAAAGATCCCAAATTAATGATGTAATCTTGAGGAATGAAAGGGACAAAAATGGTGAATGGATTGAAATGCATATTTCTTTGGGATCATGGGTTACTATGAGGCCTCGACAAATGGGTACCTTTGCAGTGAAGAAGAGGAGGCTAAATGATGTATTGTCCCATAATTGGAAAGCTCAAATTATTGGATTCATCCTTAGTCCAACAGGTAAGAGTGTAGATGAGGTTTTAATTGCACGTGCTTATGGACCTTTAGATATGCTAAAAGAAAAAATTGCAAAGAAGCCACAATTTCCCAAAATGGATGTAAATTCTATCTGCTCGTCTGATTTTAAGGACAGAGTTCCTGCTCAGAGCATAACCAGTGTCTTGGAAGTCCACCATTTTAGTATTGGCCAACTACTATATCCAGATTTAACAATGTCGGCTCTTCGTGACAATGGAGTTTGGTTTCATAAATACCATTATACAAAGACACGTGACAAAGGGGAGTTATCTGTAGTAGATGCTCCAAATCTGACTTTGTTATCAAAAGGTTTCTTCGATTTGCAAATGTTGACAACATATCGGCGTTTCTTGGCAAGGGAAGTGGAACGAATGCTTACAGAAAGAGGAGGGGTTCGTTGTGGAGTGAAAGCTTTCTTGCCAATACAAGTGTTTGCTTTTCTTTTTAGGGATGTGAAGGCTCTAAAAATTGCTCTTCAAACATACACATTACAGTGCCTTACTGAAATTGAGCTTGATAACATATTCTTTGGGGGTTAAAAGTCAAAGGTCCATGTGACTAGTGGACAAGTAACTGAATGTGCAGTGGATACAAGCAGCCTCATCTTTAGGTACGTCTATATTATATTTTAAATTCCCATTGCTTCATCTGCGTTTTGACATTCCAAACCCTGTTCTATTTCAGATATAGACTACCAAAGCAAACTTTATATTGTAACTTCTTTGCTCAAAGGAGAAAACAAATAAAAGAGAATGGGAATTGGTGTTGGAAACCAGTTGAAGAGCATTGTTTGAGATCCCTCGTAACTCAATTGCAGGTACACATTGAAGAGGGCCGCTTGGAAACATTAGATGTTGAAGAAGATTGGACTCTCATGGAATGTAGGAAGTTGTTGGAGTGCTTGTACGGGCTTGCTGATTTTCAATTTGTGAAGGACAACAAGAAGGTTGGTTTAAGAAGAGAATGCTCAATAAAATGCAAGGATTGTATGTCTCCCCATCTTTTACGAGTTGTCTCGCAAGTTTAAATAAATAAAAATCAAAGATCCATTTGGCAAACTTGGGTTCAATTCCCAAAGTGATGTTCTGTTATAGTCCATTCCAACTATTAACAGATTTCTCCTTTGGTCACATGAGGAAGTGAAGATGCAATAGTGCATGCGCAGAATTTTAAGTTTAAGGTAAACTTTGTGAATATGCATTACTCTATATCTGTAATGACATGTGGCTTGCAGGGCAATAGCTAGAGAAATGATGGATGTGCTCAAATAACTTAAGCAGGTTATGAACTCTTATGGACTCATCCTTCTGGTGGTTGATGCAATAACCGTCCAAGAGCAACGGGCTGTCCAGATCTGCATTTCTGGGTTCTTCAGAGTTCTTGACTCCAGAGCTAAGCTTTGATTTGAGTATGCAACAAACTATCTATTGACAGGAACTTGCAGTGGCTTGATGAATGGCTCGCACTGAATTCTGTATGTCTCTCCGCTGATAAAAAACTTGACATATGTTGACATCTTGAATAGGTTTGCCAAAGGGGTAATACTTAAGATTTCCTATTACTAGGAAGGGATTGGAGCTATCTTTGAGACAATAGTTGGTGCTGCAAGCATTGAAGGACATATAAGATTAGCCCAGGAGACTGCCAAGAGGAATTTGGAGGGTAATCAGCTTAAAGTAGATAGCAACGGTCTCTTACTTTTTCTGAAAAGATAGGAGCATTGTTTATTTTCAAATTGACATTTTCTCTTGTAAAGCAGCCATTGTAGTACCTTTGCATTGTCTTTGATAGGTTCCTTCAGAAAGTACTTTGCTTCTATAGCATATGAGGGCATTGTGATTGGGACTATGTAATGCAGGCTTTTCTCTTGCTGGTTTTGGACTTGGAGAGGACAGAGAGGATCGCAACGAACTTCTAAAAGCAGCAATTGTATGTGAGTTATACATTGCGGTTAGTTCCTAAACTTTTTCAAATTAAAGCAAGAACTTGCATCTCTTTTCAAGGGATATATTCCTCAGGAGTAACACTACTGCATGCATTTGTATAGGATCCCTTAGTTTTTACTGTGATTGAACTGTTTTTCTTTTATAATCATTGGATGTTTTTATTGAAGCTCAAATTTAACTGTCAGCATTATTATCATCTAAGCAATCACTAATCAATCTCTGGTTGCAAATGTGACATTCATTGGCATTTAAATTCCATTGTTAAACCTTTATACAATGAATCTCTTAGGGACATGGTTCTGTTGTTACATGCAGGCACATCTACTAGAATAGTATTCATGCCATGTCACTGGATTGGGGACACCAGGTATAGCATGTTTGAAATGCATAGTCAACAGTTGGAACTTGGTATCAATGGCATATGTTCTGCAAAAACGTGTAAGCCATATGTAAAACACAGAATTTATGAGATAAAAAAGTTGCCTCTGTTATTGGCAGTCAAAATTGTAAATTCAATCACTTTGTTAAAACAAAAATTACACAATAGTGAATGTTGTGACTTGTACTGCAGGTATCTTTGCATAAGGCTAGTCTTAACTTTGTGCAGTAGAGTTTATAAATCATGTTCTGGTGGCAATTGGTTGTCAAGTAAATTACACATGCAGTGGCTAGGTTACTGCACAATAAAGCCGACAAGCCGCTTAGATTATATGCATGTATTGTCCTAAAGCAAAATGTTATGAAAGCCTTGATGCATTGTGATTCTGGCATGATTTTCTCATTTTCTGCGCCATGCGTGCATGCTTAACATTTTGAATTCCATATATCTGTTGTGATCCATTATGTAGGCTCAAAGAGCACTTGGGTCCTTAAGAGCTCTAGTCAGGCTGCAAGCCCTTGTTCGTGGACATATTGTGAGAAAGCAAGCTTCAGTTTCACTTCGTTGTGTGCAAGCTATTGTCAGAGCACAAGCATTGTACCGGGGTCACCATGTTCGTACATCTTCTATAGGAAGAGCTGTCCAAGAAAGAATTCTGGTCTTGCATCAACAGCAAGCAGATACATGGGAGATTGTGGTAAGGGTTCCTGAGCCTTATAGTGGTAATTTCATTTGTAAGGCAGTTCTAAGCACAGAATAATATTTTGGACTAAAGTCTCACTCAAAGAAACAGAATGGGAACTCTTTATGATGCATTAAGTGTTAGCTTAGGTTATTCAAATTTTGACAAGGACTGGTGGTCGTAAATACCAGACTTCAAGAACCGGATCAAAGAGTCAGAATAGGGGCTTGGCCTATGCTCTACAACGTCAGGTAGGTAACTTTAACATTAAGATGTTTTGATTTGTCTATCCTAATGCACCCTTTCTTGTAAAATATAGCTACCTTCTTGTCATCTTCACAGTTTTTATTCCACAGTCTTTTGTTACAAGATGTTAGCAGTAATAATCCAAACCTCATCGCTGCAGCACAAGTTTGCACTGAGGTTTTGAAATAAACTGGAAACCCCACAAACTTCTAAATCACATTTCATCTTTTGCTTCCTTGAATGCCTTGTTCAGGGAGCTGATAAATGTGCTGCATGTGCAGGTTTTGTAGCAGTGCCTATAGCAGAGTTTAGGTATGCCGCTAGGTCACCTTCTTGTTGCACAGATTTTCCCAAATGATTGTATATGTCTAAGGCTTGTAGATATGCATCTTATGTAGGGAATCTTATGAGTGTTGTTGATAATGATTAATTGCTGGAATACGAGCATGCACAGAGTTTTATTGAAGGATTAAATGTTATGATCAAAAAGACTGAATGAATTGAGCAGTAGTAGTGTACAGTCATTTGCCATATCAATTGCAAGGGCTGGATTAGGCTACAAACAGACCTGGAATAGATACTAGATAACAGAACTCTAAATTCAATACCTTCATTCTCTACTGTCCTATTGAGTTTAAACTCTACAGATATATTTTCTCTCTCTTCCATAGCAGAACACCATCTGCAAGACTCGCATGTATTTAATGGCTTGAAAGCATGATGAACACCTCTTCTACAGCTCTTGTAGCAATGGCATTATAACTTTTGGAAGCATGGACGGTCTCGGTAGCAATTAAAAGTTCCTGCCAAAGAAATCAACAAAGTAAGTTCTGTTCCTCTATGACCTTGACGTCAAAAGATACTAGAGCCAGTCAAAGGAGAACTTCAACAACAAATTATTAACTAGCTCCATGACATGACAAAACTTGCAAAGATGCTTTGTATTTCTAGGGTCTATTGTGGATGGCATGCATGCAATACCCATGCTTGATGATGAGGACTATGATTTGGTCCACTGTCTTGTAGGCTTATCATGGTCAAACTGAATGCTGCAGAGACAGGTTCAAAGAATGTTGCAGTGACAACTTCAAATTTGTACAAAGAATGCTGTAGTGACAACTTCAGATAATAATGGAGTCGTTATGCATTAACAGTAAGTTACCTGTACTTGTTTGTATTCATTGTAGTGACAGCTGCCATTTACTCCCAACCCTTTGCCGCTTTGATCTCCATTCTTTTTGTGTTGTAGCAGCCGTAGATCTCATCCATGCCTCCTTCTTCCTCTTTTTGGATAATTCTTTCAAAGCTTTATCTACAATTGGATTTGCCCTTTGTCGCACATTTCTTTCATGTCTAGCAATCAGCCTTCTATAGAACCATTGGCTCATTTGATATAAGGGTCTAGATAAAGACGTGCTCCCACCTCTTTGAGTCCCTCGGTGGAAGGCCATTTTAGCTTGTTTGTGGGATTTCTCCATGCCCTGAGTATTCCAGATAGCAAGGCTGCCATATGTCTTAACGAACCACGGACCATGTGCATGCAATATATGGATATAATGGGTGACCTCAGATTCTCCCCATGCTGCTATGTATGCAGTTGTAAATTTTGTAACTAGATCTTTGAAAGACTCCTGTTAGAGCCTGGACTCTAACCTTGCAAGAAGGATGAAAAACCCAACAATCCAAGCTCAATCTATCAGATCAAGGCAATGCACAACACAAAGAATCATCATCTCCATAGCTAGATCAAGCAAAATCCTCTCCCTCAATACACCGTCTCTCTCTGTTCTTCTCTCTCTCTGCTCAGATAATACAGTGATCATCATACCTCCATAATGCATACGTGCAAAAATCCTGCACGCGTGCATGCGCGTATATCACTCTATATACGGTATATGATGTGGTGAGTGGTGACAAGTGTGGTGAGTGGTGACGAATGTGGTGAGTGGTGACAAGTGTGGTGAGTGGTGAATGGTGTGGTGAGTGGTGACGACCCCAACAGTGGCGACCATAGTGGGAAAATGTGCCACTCCGTGGCGGAGAACCCACAACACACATACTAATATGGTCCTTGGGACATGTCCCCAAATGACACATTTACATGTATGTTTAGAAAGAAAATACCCTCCTCAAATCCAAATGACTGATACAAACAAACTGGTCCAAAATGACAGTGACGAAACAGAGCCTCTGTAACTGCGGCAAACTTTGAAAGCTGATATCTTGAGTTCCAGACCTCCGTTTGACCTGCACCATAGCTCGTTGGATTCGTATCGCTGAAACACATCTTTTAATGTAGGATAGATGAAGTATTACTGAACTGTCACCATCTATTTTTACAGAAAAACGACCTGCTGTAAAAAAATTCTCCACAAATTCTCTGTAATTGGAGCTCTGCCAAATCTAAATCCCTTAGAATAGCACTTCTCTTTCAAAATAAGGCCTGGGATCCTTGCCATTTCTGGGATTAGGCAACAATTCCCCTTCTGGAGTCATCAAGTAGAAAGCCCCACCTGGTACCTCTTTATCAATTAGAAATGGGCCTTCCCATGGGCTTTGAAATTTAGATAGATGCTGCTTAGTGGTCCTGCCCTTCCTCAAATGGATTGACAACCTGTAACTTGTCTTTGATAAGCTTTACTTTCTGTTTATGCCTCATATTGAAGTCTGCTGCTTCTTGTCTCATCTCTTGCAATTGCAACAAATCAGCCATCCTATTATGCACTTGATTTGGAGTTGGAACTTCTCCTAAATTTTCAAAATAAGGGAGCTCCATAAATGAACACAAAGGAATGTCCAAATGAATAGGCATCACAGCTTGCACTCCATAAACCAATTCAAATGGTGTAAATCCTGTAGCCAACTTGTAAGTACACCTGAAACTCCATAAGGCCCCTGTCAAAGCTTCATGCCAATTTCTTTGATTATCCTTCACTATTTTGGCCAAGATAGCTTTCAGAATTTTATTAGTAGACTCAGCTTGCCCATTTCCCTGTGGATAATAAGCAGAAGCTTGCACATGTTGAACACCAATCTTTTCTGTTAACTGAGCTACTACTTTTTTCATGAAATGAGTTCCCGATCAGACAAAAGGATGGCTGGAACACCAAACCGAGAAATCAAATTGTGATAAAGAAAGCTTACTGTGATATTTTCTATAGCATGCTTTGCTGGAATTGCTTCTACCCACTTCGTAAACAAACATGTGGCTGCCAATATATACTTATGACCTTTGGAAGATGGAGGATTGATAGGCCCAATGTAATCCAATCCCCACATATGAAACGAATCAACACTCAAAATAGGATGGAATGGCATATTATTGTGGCCTGTTAATTGTTTATGCCTTTGACACTTCTCACATTTGCTAACAAAGTCTCTAGTATCCTTGTAAAGAGTTGGCCAATAATATCCCCAATGAAGGATCTTCCTAGCTGTAGTTCCGCTGCAAAATGCCCCCGACAAATCATGTGCTTGTTTGTAACAAATCATGAGTTTGCTGACCAGCCACACACCTTAATAAGAGACCTTCCATAGTCCTCTTATAAAGAATAGCTTCATGCACCACATAACCAGCTGCTTGTACTCTAAGAGCATGCTTTTGTTGCTTTGAAAATGATGAAGGATAAGTCTGATCTTGTAAATACCTGTATATATTGGCATACCAAAGATCCACGGTCTCAATGAACCCTTGCAATACGCCATTATCCGGAATCTGCATCGGCTGGGTGCTGTTTCCTCTTCTATTTCAAAGACTAATCGCACTTGGATTATGAGCTCCTTGAGCCATCTTAACATACTTCAACTCAAATTCTTGTATGATAAGAGCCCATCTTGTAAACTTAGGATCTTGGACTGTCTTGTTGTAAATGCATGGCAATGGGTTCACATCCATATGAATGTAAACATATCTTGTACATTTGCTGAATTCCATTGTGAAGGAAGAAGATAATGTCTAAATTTATTCAAGGCCCACTTCAATGCCAACCCAAGATGCTCCATATGAGTCCATTTCTCGCTCTTGTGGAGTTAACAACCCGCTAGCATAGTAATTCACATCATAATGCTTTTGCTGATTTTTTCCGACATAGTGTGACACCAAAGCTTGCTCCCAAACAAGAAAGAATAAATGAAAAGGCTCACTCATTCTTGGAGGAATCAGCAAAGTCCTCTCTTTCGGTTGTCCAAGGCACCATTCAAATGCTTCTTGAGTCCTCCTTCCATCTAAAACTTCGCCCTTGCTTTCATACAATCCGCAAGTGGCTGGGTTACTTTAGCAAAACTGTGCAAATACCTCCTACTAAAACTGAGTTGGCCATATAAGCTTCTCACTTGTGATACATTTGTAGGTGGTTTCACCTTCTCCAAGGCTGCAATCTTACCATGATCCACTTGTAACCCCTTTTCTGAAACATAATTGCCCAATAGTTTTCCTCCTTTAGTGAAGAAAATACACTTAGCAGGATTCAAACTTATGCCATACAATCGGCATCTTTCAAGAACTTTTCTGAGGTGATCCAAGTGATCCCTTCTTGAATTCGAAAACACTGTTAAATCATCTATAAAGACTCTCAAAAAGTCTAAAATATCATGAAAAGCATATGTCATAGCTCTCTGAAATGTGGCTGGAGCATTTGTGAGGCCAAAAGGTAATACCTTGTAAGCATAGATGCCAAAAGGTGTTCGAAAAGCCGTCATTGCTTGATGTGGTGGATAGATTTGGATCTGATTATATCGAAAGTACCCATCCAAGAAAGAATAGGCCTGATTTCCTGCAACAATATCCAATAAAGTGTCTATGAATGATGTAGGAAAATGATCTCTTTTGGTAGCTTTATTGAGATCCCTGTAATCAATGCATACTCGGATTGAGTTATTTGGCTTTCTCACTGGGACAATAGAACTGATCCAATCTGAATTTGGCACTGGTACAATAAATCCTGCCTCCAAAAGCTTCATGACTTCAACCTTTACTTGCTCCTCTATGGCTGGACTCATTCTCCTTTGAGCTTGTTGGACTGGTTTTGATCCTTGTTTCAAATCAATGGTATGCACCACAACCTCTGGTGGAATGCCTTTCAATTCTTTGTAATTTCTTGCCAAAACATCCCTGAATTCTCTTAATAAAGATATCAAATCGCGTTCCTCCTCTTGAGTAAGATCCCCTCCAATAGTAACCAATTCTTCTTGATTTCCTTGAGAAATATTGATGTTCTTGACTGAATGTGGTGACTGTGATGAATGTGGTGAATGTGATGAGTGTGGTGACTGTGATGAATGTGGTGCGTGTGATGACTGTGGTGACTGTAATGGATGTGGTGGATGTGATGATTGTGATGAATGTGGTGCATGTGGTGACTGTGATGATTGTGGGGAATATGGACTGATCTGATTTACCTCATCCTCCAGAATGTGCGCATGCCACCAAGCTGCTTGTCCTTGTATAGTGGGCTGATTTCTGTTTACCCCATCCATGCTTGATGTCAAAATCAGCATCTCTACTTGATCTTGATCAATTTCTTGCTGAAATAAACTCTCCCCAATGGGTCTTTGAATGGACTCCTCCTGCATGTTTACAAGAGTCTCTTGTAACTCACCTTCACCAATACTTTCAAGTCTTTGGAGATACTTTATCGCAACTTGTTGCTGTAAATGACATATTTCTGAAATTTGGGTACCTTTTAACCACTTGTACAAAGTCTTATCTTCCCCTGTCACCCACTTCCAAGACATGAAAACAACTAAGACCCTTGCTGGGACACTATAGCATTCTCTTTGCTGATTTCTAACTGCGGGCTGCTCAAAGAAGGATTGCAAAGAAAGGCACATTTTGCTGATTTCAGAGGATGATCTATAGTAACCTTGTATTCCCCTTGAAAGATATTCATTTCACGCTTCCTCCATGAAGTCTCAGATTGTACGGCATCTAACCATGTACGACTCAAAGAACAAAGTATAAGTTTCAAAGATGCACACTCTCTAGAAATTTCAAAACCATGAAATCCAAGATTGCTTCCACCTCATAAACCTTGCATAAAACATTTCTTATGACTCCCATAGGCTGCACCTTCATTTGATTGAATGCTTTGAGCATCATAGTTGTCGGTTCCATCGTTTTCAATCCAACTTGAAGCATTATGTGGTAAGGCATTACATTCACTCCACTGCCGGTATCTATGTTGGCCTCTTTGATTAGATATCCATTAATACTCACATCACAAAGAAATGGCCCAGGATCCTTGGATTGCCCGGCTGGTGGCTCCATTCTCCTCTTGTCGATATCATTTGATATGATTTGTTGGACTGAAATTTCTGATTTTGTTCTTCCCCCTAACTCTTGCAACAAATTTGGAGAATAATGCATCAATTGCTCAAGAGTAAGTGTAACTTTAGTGGCCAAAACTTGGCTGATCACATCATCTTCATTTTGAATTTCCTCATCCACCATAGGAGGCATCACTATGGGCTGATTTTCTTCTATAGACCGAACTGCTTACGTGGCAAAGATATTGAATTGCACCTTCTTAGGTGCTGACACCTTCAAAGCTTGTTCCTTCAAAGCCTTTGGAAAAGATGTCTTAGTCTTCTCCGCAATTGGCACTACTCTTGGTTCTTGAACCACCTTTTGTGATCTTGTAACTACATTTACTTCTCCAATCTCTTCTTCTTGCTGAAATGGGTCATGCTCCACCTCAACAAATCCACAATTTACTACTGATTTTGCCTTCTCTTGCTTCTTAAGCTCCTCAATAAGAGCCTTAACTTGAGGATTATCAATGTACTTTGCATCTTGAATGCGAACATCATTATTAGGAAGAGGTACTGATTCAAACACTTGTCGCTTTGGTGGATACTTGTTGGTTGCCCATTACGGTTTCCCATGGATTTTCCAACAAGTAGTCTCATCATGCTTGAATTTATCACATAGCTTGCAATATAAATGAGCCTTACTTGGATACCATCCCTGTTTTGGCTGCACCATTGGTGTGGAACCCATTGGAACTTGTTGGGCAATTGGAGCTTGTGGCATCATTGGAACTTGTGGTATGATAGGTGCTGCTTGCATTGGTTGAATAGGAATAGATGATGCTTGTTGCATAACAGCAAATACCGGATTGGCCCTCTCAAAGAATCTCTTCTCCCTACATTCTTGATCATTATGGCCCTTGATTTGGCATCTTGAGCAGAATTTCAGCAATCTACATGTAGTATCAGAATGCCCAATAGACCCACAATATTCACAAGTAATAAACTGCACCTCCCTTGGCTTCTCACCAATTGTAAGTTTAGAAATCTTGGCTGCAATATCCTCTGTTTTATGCTCTGGAGCAGCAACTTCATGAATGTATCCCAACTTATCTTCAGCCTTGAGAGCATACTTTTGTGCCTTTAGTAAGGTTGTAGGCTGTTTGGCCTTCACCTTATGAGCAATAGCTCGTTTCAGCCCCTTCACATACCATTGGATATCCATTTCATCACTCCTTGCAATCTTCCAATGCACCACGGCTTTGAGAACCGCAATGTACCTCTGATTATACTCTCTAATTGATTCATCTTCCTTTTGTGTGAAATTGGTCCATCTTTCCATAGTCTTATCCTTACCATGAACTTCTTGATAATTAGCAATGAAAGCTTCCTTTAATTCCTGATATGTCATGGCATCTGGCTGAGTTTGTGCCCATTCCTCCACTGAATCTTGCAAAGAACTATGAAACCAAAGCAAGTAATCACCAGCCGGTAACTTACACTGCTGGCAATACCTCTCAAACTTCACAATATGCTTCAAAGGATTCCGATCTACTAGATCATCAAACTTTGGAATCCCCATTGTCTGAAAACCCCATACCATAGGTGGTAATACAGCCATCTCTGCCTCTTCTTGGGTTTCTTGAAATTGGAAAAACGAAATTGAATCTCCCTTCAATTTGAAAAACGAAATTGGATTACCTTCTAGATCAGTAAATGGAATCAAAACCTCCTGGATCTGAGAATTAGACCCCAGATCTGCTACCAAATCTGAAAACGAAATTGAATCTTGATGCAATTTTGAGCCCAAAGATTGACTCACCGGTCCCCTTCTTGTTATGATAAAGCTTGGTGGGATCTCCTTCTTACTTCCCTTGGGCATAAAACTATGCTCCCCTTGTCAAATTCTACCCCACAAATCAATTACGGCAAAATTTCCTTCACACAAGAAATTGCTCCTTTCTCAATGGTGCCGTTCTTTACCGACGAACACCAACACCAATGGTAACAACTCCTTTTTCAATGGAAATTCTTGCCGATCAATGGTCTGTCGAGCACCGTGGTCGCCAAATTGTTAGAGCCTGGACTCTAACCTTGCAAGAAGGATGAAAAACCCAACAATCCAAGCTCAATCTATCAGATCAAGGCAATGCACAACACAAAGAATCATCATCTCCATAGCTAGATCAAGCAAAATCCTCTCCCTCAATACACCGTCTCTCTCTGTTCTTCTCTCTCTCTGCTCAGATAATACAGTGATCATCATACCTCCATAATGCATACGTGCAAAAATCCTGCACGCGTGCATGCGCGTATATCACTCTATATACGGTATATGATGTGGTGAGTGGTGACAAGTGTGGTGAGTGATGACGAATGTGGTGAGTGGTGACAAGTGTGGTGAGTGATGAATGGTGTGGTGAGTGGTGACGACCCCAACAACTCCATATCCTCTAACACGAGAAAGTGTTTCTGTAACAGGACATTGAGATCAGAAAAAGCATTCCATGCTTCTAACTTCTTCATAGTGGAATGCATTCTATCAGTTCTATCTTTTTCTGCCTGCACAAGTTTTTTTCCAAACTCAAACACCCCTTTTTGCTTTGGATCTGTCCTTTGCAAGAAATGCCTTGCTTTGTCACCACTCAAGGACACTTTGGCCGGCACGGAGCTCTTTGTGGACTTCTTTAAATCCTTCTCTAACTTTACACAACCACCATGCAATCCAGCATCTGATAACACCTTTTCCATTCTTTCTATCCCTTCCTTTCTTTCCTTGACACATTTTTTATTCCAAACGAAGATACAACTGTGATGAATCATCTTCTCTACGATTTGGACCATTGCATGTAAGGTGCAAACATGAACTCTCTCTAGTGGAATTGGCAAAATTGCATCAAATGTTGGATCCTTTTCATTTCTATTGGGAGGTAACTCTTGATTGCAGGTTAAAGTACTGCAACTTTTACCTCTCTGTTTTTCCTTAAAAATGTACATACAGTAAATGCAATTGCTGCGAGTCTGATCTGCTGTGGATGCAATATTGTACATAGCCTTCTCAGTTTTCAGATTTGATGCCAAGTGGAATTTGACTCTGAATGAGCCATGGCCAGCCACATATAATTGTTCTCCTGCTTCATATAGACCAATCAATCCTGGTAACTTCGTTTGATCGAACACCCATTTTAGAATTTTATAATTCTCCTTCTGTACCTGAAACATACCCAGCCACCATGTGTGGTCTTCAGATTGCACTGAAAACCATTCCGAATCTCGCTTTTGTTTAGGAAGTTGTCCGGTTGTTACATAGTCTGGACGAAAAGCATAATTCATTAGTACCATTGATACCCTTTCATACTTGGTCTTGCTGGTCAGTTCCATCTCATCAAGCTTAACGCATACTTCTAACACGCCATGCACATCCTCCTCATAAACCTGATACACAAAAAATTGTTTAAGCCATTGACTAAGAAATATAAAGAAAACTCTAGATGTGGATGCTAAAAGGCTATGGGCAGACTTATCATAGACTTACCATATATTGAAATATATTAGTCTTAATCTAATACAAGTTACCATGATCTATTACTGCAGGAAAGAAGGGGATTGGCTAAGTGGGCAGAAATGAGATAATAAGAATCGTCCACAAAAATTTAAGTAGCTCGTGTGGACTGGAAAGAAAAGTGGCCTGTTTTTTCATTTTCTTAACTGGCACAGTTACGTAACGATGACTTTGATTCGCTGGAAAAGTATTGACATCGTTCATAAGATTTTGCGTACCTGGTAGAAGATAACCATAAATTTTAACAAAAGCTCCATATCAAGCCAAATGTTATTCATTTGATTCAAGCCCATGACTTCACAAGCATTACTCTTTTTTCCCTTTCCAATAAGCGGACAGCCTGATTCGATCGAATGCATTCCACCTAGAATGTCTTCAACTGTCATGTTTTGTCTTCTTCTAATGGACTCCACAACATGGGGACGTGGAAGAACAACTTTCTTGCTTCCTAAGGATCTAAGACCATCATGAAAAACTTTGAATAAAGATCTATAACCTTGTCTGCTGATTCCTAATGTGTCATAATTAGCTTGTATCTCATCTACATTCATTTTGGAATGAATTTCTTTCACAACCATTTCCATGACACCCTTCCGCAAAGATACGTTAGTTGGATCATCCAACATGGACAATACTTCATCCTTAGTTGCAATGCTTTTCACAACATTACCTATGTTGCCTCTAACCTTTTTCTCCCTTTTTGTCTTGAGTACTCTTTTTACAGCATAGATCCTTCTTCTTGCTGCACCACATGTAGGATTAAGTGCCTCAATTGGCTTTGTCTTTCTTTTTCTCTCTCGAAAATCCAAAGGTGTGCTGTTTAACCGCTACAACCGTTTCTCCAATACTTTTACTTTGCACTCAGCTGCCTTGCATTTGCTCATTGAATCCTTTAATTCCCGATTAGTTTGATTGATTATGAAATTTTTGAGAGTTCCATCTTGGTGCAAATCCAATAGTTTCTTTTCAAGTTTCAACACCTTAGATACCAAACGCCGCTTCTCTTCTTCCAATTTGCTCAATTTTTGCTCCTTATCCTTGGCAATTCTGTTAACTTCATGCAATGTACTACATAGCTGACTGATATATCTTGTCATGTTCTCACAGTATCCTAAAAGACCCAATTTCGCTTCACATGCAAATTTTACTAGACCACTCACAGGATTAAAATCAGGAAAATGACCAGTAATTGGATCTCTTGGATAAATACTTCCTCTAGCCCATATATCTGCATGCTTTGCACCCATCATCCTTAGCACGTCCTCATCTAATTTCGGTTTCAATCCACCTCCTTTTCTACACCAAATTTGTGCATAGTCCTTTGACGGCAGACATACACGAATCTCAGTCATATAATGAAATGAGAAAATGCATTGAGGTGAAAATTTTGTATGAGACTCAAAGTATCGATTTCAAAGTATCGATTTCTATTTTGGAATTGCAAATGCAAAAATAGAATGAAACAAAAACGAATTTGTTGGCGCCATCTTCAATTCTGAAAATCAGGTAATTCAAAATATGCCTCTCTTTCGGATTTTCAAACTTGAAAATGAAGAAAACTCAATTCTTTGGCGCCATATTGAAATTCAAAGATAAAATCATGTTTAAGCCGGAGCAAATTTAGGACGGAGTGGCACCAAAAAATTGGAAAATTTTAAGCACGTAGGTCAAAACGTAACATGGATATTATTGGGTCGATATTATGCATCTCACATATTTTAAATTGTAAGATAGATGCATTTATTGCATACATATAGTTTAAATGGATCGTTATGATTGTTGAGGTGAGGTAGTTGGAATAAACATAAACCAAATGACATTAAATATATAGGAAGGAAGGAAGGAAGGAAGTTTATTTTAACGTCCACGGAGGCCAGAGGCCTATGAGACGGTACATGCAGAGAACAGGCAAAAAAGCCAAAAACCCCAACACCAAAAACAAACAATATAACTGTACAGTAGAACCCTACTACCGGGATAAAAAAACCCCCACTTGGGAGGAAAAAGCCTAACAGTAGGCTCTCAAATACCATGCCCCTGAAGAGCAAGTCTGACGGCCGAAATCTGCAGGATGTAAGCTCCCAGTCGCGCTACCATAGGTGATGCGAGTAACTGATGTAGCGGTGTGTCAGAGCATCTAAGATCAGTGTGCACTGCTCGGACATGGGCATATGTTGGGCACCGCTGGAGGGCATGGTGCTCATCCTCTATCACGTGCATCTCACAACACTGACATATCCTCTCCTCCCTGGGGATCCCGTGCCCGCCATTCACCCCCCAGCGACCTGTTTCAATTCTGAGGTAATGGGAACCCGTCCTTATGGCATGCTGACATGGAATGGGGTCCAAAATGAGGTGGCATTTTTCTTATGAGGACAAAATGAGATCTCATTCTGCCTCTAATGGATTTTATCGTAAAAAGGTATCCTCTTCGTATCCCTTGAAAGGTATAATAGGAAGGATTGTGCGTGGAGGGTTTAAAAACCCTTTGTGTAGGTTGTCATCTACTAGGAAAGTCAGGCCATGCTATTTAGGTATAGCCTGAAGTACAACCTTCAACTTCTTGAAATGAAGTTGTTTGACATGACTGGTTGGATGAGGACATGCGTAGCATGGTTGTTGACCATAAAGCTTTGAAAACTCAGTCTGCAAATTTGAAAACAATGCAGCTACCATATCCCTTGTGTTGTGAATCAGAGGGACACTCTTCAAACTTTTGCAATGCCCACTCCACAAACTCATGGTATCCTGGTCTGCAAATTAGGTACTTGTTGGCACAATGTGGTGTGTATCAGGTCGAAGCAGAATTTTTTGGTTGGTTCTCCTCTGTTGTATGTATACCAGCACGATGTCCATCACCGTCAACTTCTTAGAAGGGTCTTTCAACCTCTGCACCCTCTGTTGTGTTATGTTGTCCACTGCTGCCTTTTGTTGTTGTTTTGTCGGTTGGTCATGGTGGAAAGTGATGAAGATGAGGAGGACCAAGACCATGGGCAATCTGGCATCGTCATCGCAGAGCGGAACCCAGAATATAGCTCACCCTCATCATCTACTCGACTGACTCCGAGTTGGATAACATGTACAAACTACAGAAGGATCTTCTTTTAGGAAAAGGCAGATTGGGAGTGCCCAAGAAACCCGTACCTGCTAGAGATCCTAAAGAAGAGCAAGCAGAGGAAGGTGAGCTGCCGGCATCACCACCTTATCCAGCATGGTCCGAGCTAGAGAGGAAGAAGGGAGGCAAAAAATCAAAGGACGCCTACATCGGAATGAAGACATGGTGTATAAGAAGAAGATGGACATACACAAGCAGTATATGAAGATGTACACTACTTATAAGAAGTACTACGACACTTATAAGTCGCGGTACATCGGAGACGACGTCCTGGAACAGTCACCCGAGGATCCGGAGTTGCCTAAGAAGTCGGCAAAGCACGAGAGGAACTAGATTCGGCATTACCAATGGATAGTGCTTTCTCATCCTGCGAAAAGTTTGCAAGATTTGTTCGAGAGATCCTGGCCGAGTTCGACAAGGCGAAGCGGGTGACCAATGATATGTTGCTGGCACTACAGGAGGCAGTCGAAATAGATCGTCCAGCACTTTGAGGACACCTTAGCATGCGCATTACATGCAAGATGGGTCATACGCATGCCAAAAGACACGCGGTTGACACGTGATATTAAGTATAAACCAATTTTATAAACTCTGTATAAAATTTTGATCTTTGTGTAAAGACATTTTGTTAATATAAAGTCTAAATTTAAGTATGTAATTGTCTTATTTTATGTGATCTCACTTTGTGATTTGTTTTTAATTGTAAATAATGAAAATTTTAACAAGTTTTGGAAATTGCTCCAGAGTTGCGCTGGGACCACTTTCAAAGAGGCCAAAATGCCTCCTAGCGCAACTCTAGAGCAATGGCATGATTTCATAAGTTTGATGATGAAATTTTAGAAATAAAGTAGTTAAAAGGCTAATAAGAAGAGTAGATTAGGATTGTGCCCTTACTTTCCCATTTTGGTTTCATTTTGCTCTTGAAATAGCTCAATTGCTCCAGACTTGCCCAAAGCGACTTTTAGCCATCCCAAAATGCCTCTGGCATAACTCTAGAGCAACTTAAAATTTGATACTTAGTAACTTGAGCTAGACAACTCTAAATGACCTGAAATTTGTTGCATTGGAATCCTTAGATTGTCTAGAATATGTTTATAATATTTAATTAGTCTAGAAACACCATATAGTGCCTTAAAAATATCCTAAAGTTGTCCAAATCCTAGAATTCCTGAATTAGGGTTTCTCTATAAATAGAAGCATAACCTCACTACATCCTTACAAGTTTGCTCTTAGCTCCTAAGCCATTTTTTCAAGTCCCAGAGGCGCTTCACTCATCGTTTTGTAACTCTAGCTGCTAGTGCAACATGGCTACCTGCCCCTTCATCGAATGGTATAATGCCTTAGCTCACATTCAACCTAGTCTATAATCTTTTCTAGACGGAACTTGATGTCCAAGCAACCTTAGCTGCAACCCCCTTTTACCAGCCTATTTTGCTAGAAATCCAACAGAAAGTAGGTCCCAGTCTATGTCAACTGCCCCCTTGCATAGGATATTTTGTACTAAAGGACTCCCTCCGGGCAGCTCTGAGTCATGTGCCCAACAGTGCGAAGGATTTATCTAATAGAGCCTTATGCATGCCGGATTACATGACAATGACTGTCAGGTGAACGAAGTACTTTTCGTACAATGCTGCCTTAGCCTTATTTCTATTTTATAGAGCCCAGAACATCATAGATGAAACATCCACTGCAGTTGTTATGGTAGTGCCCTCGAAGAGTACTCAACATATACTCAAGGAAGTAGATTTGGAAAATATTCCTACAGAAACTGCAACCTTTACCAGTCCAAATGACTCCACAAGTGGATTCAACAAACACTGAAGACAAATTTGATTGTTACAATCAATATGAGTGCTGCCGTGTTATGGCAGGATAGAAGAGCAAGCCATCTGTTGATATACTTATGCCTGCATGTTGATTTGAGCACAGATACGCAAACACCATTGATTTGAAGAGAACACATTTCTAGAGATCATAAGTGGACACTTGAAGACCAAGGTGAAGACATTCATGAAAGATCACACAAGTATGCTAGAAAAGGTGACTCAAGCAAAGTAAATTTGAAGTTTGGAAGACCCCTTGTGTGACGTTCCACGTATTTATATGGTATACGTATAAATACACTGACACATCACGCCGTACATATACGCCGTCATAGGGTATAGCTAACCTAGTGGGTTAACCTAAATGGATTAACTTAGCTATGCTAAATTAACATTAACCTAATTAATGGAATAATTAGCCTAATTAAGCTAATTAGCTAATTATTAATGCCACGTGGCATGATTCGATTGGCCAAGGGAGGGTTTTGCTAGTTTAGTCTATCCTAGGTTAATCCTTGAACCAGAATCGACTAGGAGCTCTTCAACCAGGTGCTTCCCCAAAACTCTACAGCAGCTGAGATGGATCATCCTCAAGACAATGGCTCGAGTCGCTTTAACGGTTAGTCCGTAGGATTAAGTGTGATTAGTAGGATAGCGCCTCTGAGGCATCTCTGTGTGTGATGGTTCCTGTTTTTCTCTGTGATTTAGCAATAGAGACTAACCCTTGTTTGAAAGGTAAGATGTTCTTCTTTCTGATTCTATACTTGCTCTGAAATGATGGATTGATGGTTCTTTGCATAGTATCTCTAGAAATGGGGAATTACAGTAGAGACCTCTGAGCTCATATATCATAGTATGTTTCTAGTTAGCCCTATAAATCCCATTAGTTGCGGCTCAGGCACAAGATCCCTCCGAATTTGTGGAATCTATGGTTATTGAAGCACCCGGATAAGGGGCCAGAGATGATGAAGTGTGGGGTGGGGTCTCACCGAGCATAAAAAGCTGCGAGGGACTCCTTTAGTGAGCTAGGCCTAATAGTCGGTCACGTGGAGGGCCGGGTATGGGTCTGACACTCCCTGGGTACAGAGGTGTGACCCGAATGGGGCATCTTGCACTTTGACGATAAAGTTAGGGGAGTAAGTCGGGTACGGAAGGAGATGCTGAGGGATCTCCTCCTCTAGGGAGGGGACACTTCCCCGACCTGCCTCATCGGACCAGGGAGATGCAACCTGGAGTAGCCTCACGGGCCTCCCCCTTTGAGCCTACATCTCCGGAAGGCTACAGTGACACCATAGCTTGATTCAGCTCATCTGCAAAGTGTGCACAGGAGGGACGGATGGAGTGGACAACCCTAGCCACTGTTCTATGCTAGCCCACGCCATGTTATGCCCGGTCACGATCTCTTGAGACCCAGCCGTCAGTCTATCCTCATTGGAGTCTGAACCGGGGTAGAACCTGGGTTTTGGGGTGTTTTCCTTAGCATTAGATGTATCCTCTCTGCTATCAGTATTGGGATGGACGTGCCACCCTTCGTGGTGGTTATTTATGATGTGATTATGCTGTATGCTAATCTTGTATTCACGCTTCCGCTATCTAGGAGATCCATTGAAGGCATGGACCGGAATGACACCTCCGTGTCCTTCCCTCGAACATCCATCATATGGATGGCCCGAGGTAGACAGAGGGCCCTGCTCATGGTGAAATGTTGCCATGGGAGGGGAAAGTCCCTGTATATATACGGCTGGGGCGTCGCATATATTCCGGGAGCATCACAGTGGTATCAGAGCATGGCTTTGGGAAACCAAAATACTGCACTGGCCACATATTAACGCGTTCGATCGTTAGTTAGTGACAGGGTTGCCCTTAAGGCCATATCTGCATAGGCATGATTTAGAAGGTGAGGCGAATCATAAGCTTTCTATATTAATTTTGTAGGCGATTACTTTTTGCGACTTGAACAGTTTCATAGAAACTCTGGCGAACCTTGCCAACGTTAGTGTGGTAATTGAAATAAATAAATTAGATGTCAATTCACATACAACTTACAGGATTAAGGAAACCTATTATGTTTAGCAAAATTTGAGTAGTTGTTGATTTTTTGAGTATTCTACTATGGTCCACTAGAGCTAGCAAACAATTACTTGATCTACAATGGTGTTAAGGGGATAATCTATGATCCTAAACACTTAGATCCATGGAACTGGAGGCGAAACTCTAGATCTGAGCTTAAGAATGCATGGCTAATTTAAGAAGGGCGGGCCGACGAAATGGTAAAACTTTGGCGAAAGAATATAATTTATTTTCAATAGTAACCTATTCGGCTTTAGTATCTCATTTTCGGAAATATTCAAAATATAGCCATTTGGCTATAAATAGCCCCTTAAGGGCAACCCTGGTTAGTGAGGATAAATTTTGGGAGTAGCCTTAGTTCTTGGTAGTGTGGTAAATGATGTCTTAGTAAGTTAGTCCGATTCATGTGTAAATCCTAGTTTTTTTTGGTAAAGTGGAAAATGCAGGCACGAAACCCTAATCGGCGGGCAGGGGGTACCTGGGGTTCCCTAGCGCGCGTGGCGAGGTCCGGGTAATAGCTGCCCGCAGACCCAAAAAAAAAAATGGTAAAACCCTAATCGGCGGGCAGGGGGTACCCGTGGTTTTCTAGCGCCTGTGGCGGAGTCGCGATAGGGCCTCCTCGCAGACCTAAAAACGCGAATTCCGCCTGTTAAAAAAAAAAAAAAAAAAAAAAAAAAAAAATCCAAAATTTAGGGTTACTTGAAATTTAAGTTAGTTTCATATCTTTTCATTCCAACATTTTTTTTTTGCTCCTTCTCGCTTCTCCTAGTCGCCATAGCCACCGGACTTGGAGGTCGCTTCCGCCATAGCCCATCTCGCTTGTAGCTTTGCTCCTTATCTTCCTAAGCTAGGCGCCAGCTCAGCGCCACCTTGTTCATCATGGGGGAGACCAAGCAAGTGTACAAGAGGACTCCTCGCTACACTAGGTGTTCGGTAGCTTCCCCTAATGGCTGAGCTCTTGCCCCACCCAAACAAATCGGTCGAAGAACAAGCAAAAGCCGAAGGCATTTTGGAGCACTATGCTAAACGCTTCTCCGAAGGGGCTAAGATACCATACCCGCTCTTCAACTTCAACGAGCGTTTTCTTTTCAAACTTAACGCCAACAAGGAGGCCTATACCATAGTTGAGGAAGAAGACGGTGTTCAAAACTATACGCGGTTCTACCCACCAAAAATGGACGAGCAGGCTGAAGCAGAGGCCATTCAAGTGCAGGCCCACAAGATCATGCAGATGGCGCAGGAGGCCGACCGACAGTGGCTTGCGGTTGACGACCCTGCTGAGCAAGCTTTGGGATATCGCTACCTCGGTAATGGGATGTGCCTTTTTAACGGTGGATCGTTTACCATTCCACCTTTTTCCCATGAGGAAGACAACATTTGCATTGCTTGGGAGGCAGGGCTACCACCGTATTTCACTGATCAATTCCTGTGACGTTCCAAGGGAATATACGCCATAAATACGTATATTCCTGGATCCGTCACCATACAAGTCTACCTAGGTAGCCTTGTATGCCTTGGATAAGTGGCAAGGGGTGCACATCTAAGTTAATTGCTTAACTTAGATAACCTTAGGATAAGGCCCATTTCCACATGGCCTCATCCTATTGGGGCAACCGCCACACGGCCTCGCCCTAGTGGTGCCACATGACATCCCACGTGGACCCACACCTATATTAGCTCTAACCCTAACCCTAGACCTTTTTCCCTGACCTAGCACCTGAACTCTCATCTACGTGCCCGAAACCCCGTTTCGAGCATCGTTCGTCATAGCCTAGCCTGGAGCAGCAGCCCCTGGAAGGTGTGTATGATCGTAGAGGGAGCAAGTCTTCGAACCACGTCTAGGAGCATGGAGACGCCCGGGATGGGAGGAAGCGCTTCTGGAGGAGGTAGGTTGAGTAGAGTTCATGTTAGTTCACCTGGAAGTTAGCATTCCAGGTGGGTTAGTATTTTGTGTCTAGAGTAGAGCCACCCTAGATCCTTTGTTGAACATCTTGAACCCTAATCAAGGAACCCTAACTGATAGTTAGATATGTATGATTAGGTTAAGATGTTCATATGATAGTGTTCATGATGGTTATGTGATGATGGTTGATCATGTTGTTCCTCTTGTGTTGGGAAGGGGGGTAGAGACCTAGGGCCATATGTAGTATGCTCCTAGTGTAGATCCCTTAGTCCCTATTAGTTGCGGCCTGTGCATAGGAACCCCTTAGGGCTATGGAAGCTATGATGTGACTCAAAGACCACACAACGGGCTAGAGGCAAGATGGAGGGTGGATCCCCGCCGAGTGGGGGCCGGGGGATCCCACGGTGGCTGGGCTAGGCTTATGGTGGTCACTTCGCGTGTGGGCTGAGCATGGGTCCGACACCTCACAGGGCAATGGTGTCGCCCGCCTCTCAAGAGCTGCAAGTGTCGCCTTGGCTCTTGTTTGGGGGGTTCACGGCACGAATCGTGTGTCGCCACGATTCTCTAGCGCCCAGTGGAGCCTCTAGACCCCGGGAAGGGGAGATGCAACCCTTCCTACCTCGGGTGGGACCAGGGGAGATGCAACCTGGAGTAGTCCCGATGGGTGATGCCATGGGATTGCGATCCAGGAAGGTTAGAGTCATGCCACGCCTTGATCTAGCCCATCCGCAAAGTATGCAATGGGAGGGGCGGATGGAGTGGTCAACCCTAGCCATTGTCTTATGCCAGCCCGCCATTGTTATGACTCTGGTCTGCTCTATCTTGAGGCCTATCTAGTCAGTCGACTACCCCATGTGTCAGAGCCACGGGTAGGAGCTCTCGTGTTTTATGGCATATGATTATGTTCTTTGCATCTATGGATGTGCAGTTGAGCTACCCTCGAGGTAGCATATTGTATTGTATTGCTAGTTCTGACGTGTTTATGCTTCCGCTGTGATAGGAGCCCATAGGGGGAAGGCGTGCAAGACACCTTCAGTGTCCCCCTCCCCGCAGACTACGGAGGATCCAGAAAAGGGATAGACGGAGGGCCCAATGCGGTTGTTGGGGCGGACGGGGATTTCCTGCCGAGTGTACGGCCGGGTGCCGTATGTTTAGCAGGGAGCGTCACAATGGTATCAGAGCGATGTTCTTGGTTGACCAAGAACTAGCACTGACCATAACTATGAAAGTAGTCTAACAGACCTATAGGGGTGTGAAATAAAAATTTCCACCATCGAACCTCGAAAATAGGGGAAAATTTTTTCTCCTAGGTAGTGGGTCCGAAATTAGGTTAAGAAGTGAATAAGTCAAATTCACCTTCTAGTAAAATTGGAGTGAAAATTATGCATCTGCATCAAATTTCACCTAAAAGGGGTCGAAGAATCATGCCAATCGGAGACCTGGGTGAAAAATGGCGCAAATCCATAATTAATACTTCAAACTATTAGGAAATTTGAAATTCTAAAGGTATAATACGAATTTTAGTATATGTATTAGAAATTAAGCATATATTAATAATAAGGGTACTATGGTGTAATTAATAAAGGGGGCTAATAAGTAGGCCTATTAATGATAGGAGAATATTCCCAGGGCCCTTCCTTTTAAATATCCCTGACACCTCATTTTCCCTCCAAACCTTCCTCCACCTTATCTCTCTTGATCAGCCTTACGTCACCCGTTTTCTAGACCGTTAAGTATGGCACGGGACGAATGACGGCCGAGGAAGGCGGTGAGCGGCCCTACTCTCGATGGCGCACTTAGCAGCAGGTCGCCATGTCAAGAAGATCCCCGAGCACCTTCGACCTAAGCCGGGGGAAGGGGCCTTCTCCAGCAGCAGCAGCGACGAAACCTACCACGACGCGGAGGAGGAGGCACCTAGCAGTAGCTCTTCCTCAGCAGGCACCCAGAAAACCAGAGAATCCCGTCACTTCGGGCCTTCGGACACCGAGGTGGAAGAGCAGGTGGAAGAACAGGTGGAAGAGCAACCCCAGCACCAGACCCAAGAGGCGGGCCCTTCAGCACCGAAGAAGAAGGGCAAGGAGAAGGTTGCAGAGTGGCCTGAAGAGAGGGCCGCTAGGAAGAAGAGGGAGAGAGAGCGGGAGAACCTATAGCTATAGCCAAACCTTGTTTCTGAGGGAGAGGGAGAGGCGAACCAAGAGGAGGAACGATCGGCCCCGAAGGACCGTCGTAATTGAGGAGCCTCCCCGGCATGAGGAAGAGGAGGTGGAAGAAGGAGGAGGCGACGAGGAAGAGGAGCAGGAGGAGGGCGCAGACCCAAGGCCACCTTATCCAGTGTGGCCCGAGCCACCTAAGGTGGTTGGCGAGAATGTATATGTGAGCGATCCTTCGCCTTGAAGGAGGATGACTCTTCAAACGCCAAGCTGCATATGGCAAGAATACCTCCGTCGTTGGACGAGGTATAATGACTGGTACTGTCGCCAGAATGTGGAGCGCTATGTGGAGGGGGGCCGACCCAACAAGAACCAGCCCAAGCCGCCGCCGCCACGACCGGAGAAGCCGAAGAAGGTCCATCATGGGCCTAACTCTCCGCATGCCCGAGTTTTTCGGGAGATTAAGCACTTTCAACAGTGCACTAATCTCCTGATTAGGAAGGCACCTTTCGAGCGGCTCATGCGAGAGGTGATGCAGAGTTCGTCACCGACTATAGGGTGACGTCGCTCACAACCAGAGTGTTGCAGGTAGCCGCTGAGGCTGAGCTCACCCAGTTGTTCGGAGAAGGGAGCCTCTGCGCGATCCACGCGAAGAGGGTGACCCTGATGCCCAAGGACATACACTTGGCGCGTCGCATCCGCAAGGAACGCCCTTGAGGATGAACTTTTGTGTAAATTAATGTACTTGCTAAAGTTTCTCCTATAAACATAAAATTTTGTTGCAATCTGACCTTAAATTTTGTAGGAAAATGTGTTTAAATAGCTTAATTTTTACTTAGTTTTGACCATTATAATTGGGATGTCCAAGAAAAAAATTAATTAGTTAAATATCCTAAGTTAATTAGTCATAAAAGTTGCAAAATTGCCGAAACCGGGTCGCGTCGCGCAAAACCTATCTGCGCCCGCGACGCAGAGCTATTCTGCGCGACGCCACCCGATTTCGCCATTTTGTAACCAATCCATGTTCAAATCGTGTAACAAAAGTTGCTAATTAAGCTAGAATCATGCTAGGAAGTCATGTTAGGATCTTTAAATTCCCTGAAACTCTTCATAAAAGTTGCAAATTGCCGAAACCAGGTCGCGTCGCGCAAAACCTATCTGCGCCCGCGACGCAGAGCTATTCTGCACGACGGCATCCGATTTCGCCTGATTTTGCCCAGATTGACGAATTTTGACCCAGCAAACTGCCATGTAGTGTTTCTTGCTTTGCTTTGGTTAGAATTGCACTTCATGGTAGTTCATTTGGACACCCAGAGCCATAGAATTGAAGTCTTCCCTATCAGGAACCCCTGTGCACAGAACCCGAGGCATCCCTAGTCTATAAAAGGGGGGCCTCATTTGTCAACTTCTCCCCACCAAAACTGCTCTCAGCCCTTTTGGCGATTTTCTAGCTCCTTGCTCATCCTCATTAGCCATTTTTCACACTCCTTTCAGCTCAATGGCGCCCTCAAACTTTGTCAGATGGTACAATGACTCCAATCACATCCGTGATTTCCCTGCTGAACAAGCCTTTCATGTCTTTGATCACCTCTTTGATCTTCATGCCACTTTGACTAGAACTCCCTACTACACTGACATCATCTGTCAATATGATCAGCACATTCTACCCCGGGAAGTTAGCTTGCCACCTAGGGGAGGGAAATGGGTTTCCTTAGACTCTCTTACCCAAGCCATAGGTGGGGGATCCAGGGGCAAGAGTAGGCTGTGGGATAGAACCAGAAACATGCCAGACTACATGACCTGTAAGCATCATAGGCATAGGTACGTCTCAAACCAAGCAGCATTAGCTTTGTTCATGCAAAAGATAGGGCGATCCAACCAACCCGGGGAGCCGTCAATTCAACCTTTTGATTTGGCACCTCGACACTCGGGAGGCACATGGATAGGCATCCACGAGATCGAGGCGGCGGCATGCATTTAACACTACGGCTCCACATCGTAAAACACCTGTGTTGCAGATTGAGCAGGATTATGAAGAGGAAGAGGAAGAGAACCCAAGTTGGAAAATGAGGGAGGCAAGAAGGATGGAGAAGCGTTTGGCTCGGCAACAGGAGGTACTAAGGCGCAGACTTGAGCCGCCAATAGGTATCACGCCCTCACCCCCGGTGGATCATCCACGAGGAGTACATATTATGCACCGACATCCCTCAACCTTCCCTATTGTCGAAGAGGGCCTCGGGATGGATGAGCTCCTAGGCCTAATGGCACAAGAGCAGGCGTTGACTTCATCGACTACTCCTACCAAGAGATCCCAAGGGAGGTAGCCGAGCGACACTCCTATGCAGGGGAGACTATGTCGGACATCCAGGCGTACCAACAGATAAGGCAGATGTTTCAACAGCACCAACCCGACATTCCAGAAGAGGAATTCCAGGAGATCCAAAGCAGGTTGTACAAGCCGAGAAGAGGCCCAAGCTCAAGCCGACCGGTGCGCTCCATGAGCGTGCGTGAAGCATCTAGCAGCATTAATCTGGAGAACGCAGCAACAATGTGGAGAGACCACGAAGATCTTACTGCAATAGATGTTTTCGGCGAGGCAGCTCGGAGGAGAGGTACAGGAGCCACGGGGCCGAACAGGGGTAAATCACTCAGGTACTATCTTCCGGCCCTTAGCCAGGGACAGATGATAGTCTTCCACAAGGAGTTCAGCCCAAGGGGTGAAGAATCTGTGGCGCTCCTCATAGCACTCACAGGCTTCGGACAACATGCCAAGATAGATTACGGAATGGACCATGTTATCCTCTTCAAAAGATCCGTAGCCCTTCATGCCCTCGACTTCGCAAGGGGCCACCTCAGGGATGCGCACTTGTCAGTAGTGGCGGCAACTGCACCAGAACTTCTGGCACCACAAATGGCAAGAGCATTGGAGGGAGGATCGGCGGCAAGAATCCTACAGAACATGGGCAAGGGCATAGGATTCAAGAACGTCAAGAACTTCTTCAAGTCTATGAAGTGACATCGTTGATGGAAAAATTGTTTTGTTAATTAATTAAAGTGTATTGTAACTCTCTTTCAGTATTATCATGTAATTCATGAAATGTATTTCTATATACTAATTAATGTCTTACCATGATCTTGACTTGCAAGTGGAATTTTCATATGATTTCTTTTGTATCTAACAACAATTCAATTTTAAGCAAGAACAATTAGTGTGTAACTTAAATAACAAGCATTGATGATTAATCCTTGCAGCAAGGAACACAGGCTCAGGTTCTCAAGGTCAAGGCCGACACCACCAGTGGATACCCAGAAACCTATTCGGACGTGATCAGGATGACAACAACGACGATATGACGCCGGAAGCAATCAATGCAAGGCTCGTCCAGATGAGGAACCAGATGCATCAGCTGATCCACTGGGCCACCCCATTGATGAATGCCCAAGAATACGCACCTGCTCCACCACCACCTCCACCGCTACCTCAGCAAGGCATCGAGGAAGGTCCACAGCAGGAGGGGCAGGACAATCAGGGGAATGTCAGAGACAGGAAGAGAAAAAGGAGAAACAGAAGGAGTCCAACACCACCTAGCTCCAGTTCATCAGACACTTCAGACAGTCAAGACAGTTCTAGCTCAGAAAGTGAGTCTGACACTCCACAGGTAAGAGCCAGGGCAAGAAAGGCAGATGACTATCAGAAGAAGGTTGACAGTGCCATGAGCAATGTGTGGAAGACTAGGAAGTTGGGTCAGTTCTCAGGAAAGGACAGGTCAGGTATGGAGGCAGAGGCATGGCTTGACGAAATGGAGGAATTTGGCAACTCTTATAGCATGAAGGACAAGGACATAGGGAAAGTTGCTACGGCAAACTTGATAGGAGCAGCTAGAATCTGGTGGAAAGGCTATGCCAAGTCTAACAAGCTCAAAAGAAACAGTTGCAGATTCAAGACCTTCAACAAAGCTTTCCGCAAGCACTATGTGCCTAGATCGCACACTAGTAGGCAGATCCAGCAGTTCTATAGGTTGAACCAGGGTACACTGTCAGTAGCAAAGTATACAGAGGAATTTATGCGGCTCAGGCTCCATGTTCCCGGAGTATCAGAAAGGCAAGCAGTCGACACCTACATTGAGGGATTGAACAGCAATATCAAAAGGCTAGTCCAAGCAATCAACCCTAAGTCAGTGGCAGAAGCCGAAGACAAAGCTATAAGTTTGGAGGAAGCACCATCAACTCCAGCAGAGAAACAGTCGGCATTCAAGGGTAAAGCTTCAGGGCAGTACCAAGGGCAATACCAGAGTAAGCAATCAGCAGCTACGCCATCAGGAGGCCAGCAGCAGGGAAGAGCTCAGGGTAAGACCTTTGGGGACCGTAAGCCGCAGAATGCATCAGGGGGCAGTGTGCTAAAGCGTATCCTAGACAGCCTGACGAAAGAGAAGAGACAGGAATGTATTGAGAAGAAGCTATGTTTCAGGTGCTTCCAACCAGGACACCGAACACATGATTGCCCATTTGTCATGCAGGCAGCCTTGGCAGAGCTTATGGATTGGGATTCGCCGACAGAAGCAGATGAAGACGACGACCAGCATGAGGCCCAGGACTTCATAGATGGTGAGTGCCATATCTGTGCAAACATTGAGTCAGATGACATTGAAAGTCAGTCAACAGTCATTGCGGCTGAGGGGATCATAGATAGCAGTCCATATCTAGTATTGATAGATACAGGTAGCTCTCATAACTTTGCCTCTCCTAGGCTGGCTGCCCTAATGAAGAACAAGGTATTGAAGTCTAAGCCAAGGCCAGTTGCTATGGCAAACGGCGCCATTCGGCACATTAAGGGGAGGAGGATTACATTTGATATAGACCTTAGTGGAAGTAAGTGGCCGATGGGGGCAGAGGTTATGGAGATCGGAAGGTTTGACCTTATAGTAGGAATGGAGTTCCTAAAGCCAGCGAAAGCCATGATCGACTGCGACCGCAATGAAGTCGCCATGACAGCACCGGACGGCACCAAATTCATAGTGAGAGGTAAGAAGACAGCTCCTTCTATGCAGTGTATTTCTTTGAAGCAGCTAAGGAAAAGTATAGAAAGAAATAAGGTGGATTACATTTTGAGATTGGAGGCAATTGAGCCCAATAAGCAGGATGGGAACGACCAAAAGGGGAAGCAGTTGCCCAAGCCAGTAGCAAGGCTTATTTCGGAATTTAAGGATGTGTTCCCGGATGAGATCCGGCAGCTACCACCTTATAGGGGTGTGGAGTGTGAGATCACATTAGCACCAGATGCTAAGCCTACCAGCAAGGCACCATACAGGATGAGCACCCCGGAATTGATTGAGCTCAAGAAGCAACTCCAGGAATTACTTGAGCTTGGTTTTATTAGAGCAAGTGTGTCTCCTTTCGGAGCACCCATACTCTTCGTGAAGAAGAAAGATAGCAGTTTAAGAATGTGCATAGACTATCGCCAGCTCAACAAGCAGACGATAAAGAACAAGTATGCATTGCCAAGGGCAGATGATTTAATGGACCAGCTCCAAGGAGCAAAAGTATTCTCTAAGATTGATTTGAGGTCAGGGTACCACCAAATAAGAATAAAAGAAGAGGATATCCATAAGACCGCCTTCTAACGCGAGCGGTATGGTTACTTTGAGTTTCTGAAGAATGCCCTTTGGATTGTCGAATGCTCCAGCAACTTTTATGCGCCTCATGAACGACGCCGTCTTGGGGATTTTCTAGATGAGTTTGTCATTGTCTTCTTCGACGACATTCTAGTCTACAAGTCCATTGAAGATCATAGTCAAGATTTGAGAAGGGTGTTAGAAAAGTTGAGGCGGCATCGTTTGTATGGAAAGCTCTCCAAATGCCACTTTGCTCTTTGAAAGAGTGGAGTACTTGGGCCATGTCATATCGGCGAAGGGATCTCCACCGAGCCAAGAAAGATCGGGCAAAGAGTAGATTGGCCAGCTCCAAAGAATGTGGCGGAAGTAAGAAGCTTTCTAGGTCCGGCGGGTTATTACGAGAAAGTTCGCGGAAGGACTTCGCTAAGTGGGCGCCCCTTTGACGGACCTCACTAAGAGTGTTAAGGTGAAAGATTGGAGAACACATTGGCTAGAAAATGTCCAAGCTTCATTTGAAAAGCTTAAGAAGGTTTTAACAACAACACCGATTGCTAGTTCTCGCCAGATCCGCACAAGGACAAGATAGTAGCAACAGATGCAAGTAAGATAGCAAATGTGGAGTCCTTATGCAAGAAGGAAGAGTAATAGCTTATGATTCCAAGAAGTTGAACGACACCGAAAGCAGCTTATCCAACCCATGATCGGGAACTTCTAGCTATTGTCGAGCTCTTTCAGATTTGGAGGCATTATTTGCTTGGGAGGAAGTTTGAGTTAGATATCGATCACCGAGCCTCAATACATCTTTACCCAACCACTCTGAATCTAAGACAAAGGAGGTGGATGGAATTCCTAGAAGAGTATGACTTTGAGATTGCTTATAAGCCAGGTAAGTTGAATGTGGTCGCCGATGCTCTTTCTAGAAGACCTCTTGAGACGAGAACCCATTGTAATGCTATATCAACTCTTTCGAGTGGATATGGCAAGAAGATTGAGGAGACATTACCATCTGATGGTGATTTCAAGGAGGTATGGGAAAGCCTTTCTAGAGAGGCTAGAACAGATAAGGAACGGGAGGCCTTCAAGCATTATAAGAAGGAAGGCAACTTGTTGTACCATAAGCATAAGTTGTGTGTGCCCGAATCATCAGGGGTAAGGAAGCTAATTCTTCATGACACACACAACAGCCCAATAGCAGGGCATGCAGGGTTTATGAAGACCTACTTCAAGATTCGAAGTAGCTACTTTTGGCCAGGGATGAAGAAACAGATAGCCAGGTATATTCGGGAATGCCAGTTGTGTCAGCAGACCAAAGCAGAGCAGCTTCGAATTCCAGGTGCCTTAGAGCCATTGGCGGTGCCGAATGCGAAGTGGGAAGTGGTAAGTATGGATTTTATCACAGGACTTCCCAAGACTCTTCGAGGCAAAGATGCATTGATGGTCGTAGTAGACAAATTATCTAAGATGGCACATTTTGTGCCTTGTAGAACTACCGACACAAAGATTAGATAACGCCAAGCTATTTGTGAAGGAGATTTTTAGGCTCCATGGCATGCCTCGGAAGATAATATCGGATAGAGATTCCAAGTTTATGAGTGCTTTTGGCGGGACCTCTTCAAAGACTATTCGCATTTAAGCTCTCCATGAGTACGGCATATCATCCCCAAAACGGATGGTCGTGGCCGGAGAGGACTTAATCGAATCTTGGAAGACATGCTCGAGAAGCTTTGTGTGGAATAAGCAATCCAAGTGGGATGAGTACATCCACTTGGTGGAATTCGCCTACAATAGTGCCAAACAGAGTCATCTGGATGTCTCCTTTCATGGTAAATTACAGGTACGGTGCTTAACCCGGACACTTGGCACAATCCGTGTCAAAGGTTGAAGTGTCCCAACAGATGCTAGGAGATATGCAGCAGTTGGTGGAAGAAGTGAGGGGTTACCTCCTAGCAGCAAGAAGTCGGCAGAAGAGTGTAGCCGACAAGCACAGGACCGTAAGAGAATTCAAGGTAGGCGATAGCGTGTGGTTGAAGATCAAGGTCAAGCAAGCTAAGCTTCAGATTGGGAGTTGCAAGAAGCTTGCCCCTAGGTGGGCTGGTCCATTCAAGATTTTAGAGAGAGTGGGCTCCCAAGCCTACAAGTTGGATCTTCCGGCCCATCTCAAAGTTCACAAGGTTTTCCACGTAAGTTTACTGAAAAGGCACAATCCTAACCCTGAGGAGGTTTTGGATACTCCAACGTTGTTGGAAATGACTGAGGAGCAAGTTGAAATTGTGCCTGAGTTACTTCTTGATAAGTCATTCAAGAAGACTAGGAGGTCTCAGTTCCTCCAGTATTTGGTCAAGTGGAAGCACTTGCCCGTGGAAGACGCAACTTGGGTATTGAAGCAAGATTTGGAGAAGCAATACCCAGAGTTTATGAAGGAGTTTGATGGGCGAGTCGTCTCCGACTTGGTCGACCCGACTTCGCCCGGGGAGGTTAGCTTAGTATGCTTCTTAGTTAGCCTCTAGCTCTGGCAGATGTATTCTAGTTAGTGGAATACATATGCCAGAATCTTGGAACATGTGGGCGATGATGGGATAAGCCTTTAAGGCATTCCCTAGGCAACATGCATCAAGAGGTGCGCATGACCACTAGGGTCATGCGAGTGAGAGAAGGAAAGGCATGGTGCGCGATGATGGGACATCGGTCGGATGCATGGTGCCACGATGTGGGGGTCGCACACCTGGCCATAGGGGGGTCATGGTGAAGGTCAAAGTGATCATGCGCGATGATGGGATCGTGAGACGTTCCCTAGCTTAAAACCCTTGGGGCATGATGCACTAGGGGTACTCGGCACCGGGTAACCGAGTACAAGGTAGCACTTGATCATGGGCGATGATGGGATCATCTTAAATGGTCCTTAAGCTCAAATCCGGAAGGGCCATGATTGAGTGCAAGGTATGGTAAGGGGGGTGGTCCCCTAAAACCACAAACTTATTAATTAAACTAACGTAATGTGCTCCATGTGCAGGCAAGTGAGAAGGAGCTTCGAGGTGGGGCGCATTACGAGAAGATGGGGGAACTATAATTAGATTATGAACCCTAATAACTCTTATAATAATGTTTTGAATTATTGTAAGAAGTAACCTTGTTAAGGCTATATAATTTTGTATAAGTACAAATATAGCCTAAATTTTGACATTTAACTTTAAAAGGAAGTTGATCGTTTAAATTAAACTTAAGTGTATGATCTTATGTTGTTTTGCAGGATAGATAGGCTCGTCACCTTTAGCGCAACTTTGGGGGCGACATTGTCCTAAGGGGGGAGAATGTGACGTTCCAAGGGAATATACGCCATAAATACGTATATTCCTGGATCCGTCACCATACAAGTCTACCTAGGTAGCCTTGTATGCCTTGGATAAGTGGCAAGGGGTGCACATCTAAGTTAATTGCTTAACTTAGATAACCTTAGGATAAGGCCCATTTCCACATGGCCTCATCCTATTGGGGCAACCGCCACATGGCCTCGCCCTAGTGGTGCCACATGACATCCCACGTGGACCCACACCTATATTAGCTCTAATCCTAACCCTAGACCTTTTTCCCTGACCTACACAGACTCTCATACGCGTTCAAACCCCGTTCGAGCATCGTCATCATAGCCTAGCCTTGAGCAGCAGCCCTGGAAGGTGTGTATGATCGAGGGAGCAAGTCTTGAACCACGCCTAGGAGCATGGAGCCTGGGATGGGAGGAAGCGCTTCGGAGGAAGTAGGTTGTTGTAGAGTTCATGTTAGTTCACCGGAAGTTAGCATTCGAGGTGGGTTAGTATTTTGTGTCTAGAGTAGAGCCACCCTAGATCCTTTGTTGAACATCTTGAACCCTAATCAAGGAACCCTAACCGATAGTTAGATATGTATGATTAGGTTAAGATGTTCATATGATAGTGTTCATGATGGTTATGTGATGATGGTTGATCATGTTGTTCCTCTTGTGTTGGGAAGGGGGTAGAGACCTAGGGCCATATGTAGTATGCTCCTAGTGTAGATCCCTTAGTCCCTATTAGTTGCGGCTTTGTGCATAGGAACCCACCCAGGGCTATGGAAGCTATGATGTGACTCAAGCACCACACAACGGGCTAGAGGCAAGATGGAGGGTGGATCCCCGCCGAGTGGGGGCTTGGGGGATCCCACGGTGGGCTAGGCTTATGGTCGGTCACAGGTGTGGGGCGAGCATGGGTCAGGACACCTCCCGGGGCAATGGTGTGCCCTGCCTCTCAAGAGCCGCAAGTGTCGGCTTGGCTCTTGTTTTGGGGGTTCAGTGGGCACGAATGGGTGTGTCGCCACGATTCTCTAGCCGCTTGAGTGGAGCCTCTAGACCCGGGAAGGGGAGATGCAACCCTTCCTACCCTCGCCGGACGGGGAGATGCAACACGAGTAGTCCCGATGGGTGATGCCATGGGATTGCGTGATCCAGGAAGGTTAGAGTCATGCCACGCTTGATCTAGCCCATCCGCAAAGTATGCCGGAGGGGCGGATGGAGTGGTCAACCCTAGCCATTGTCTTATGCCAGCCCCGCCATTGTTATGACTCGGTCTGCTCTATCTTGAGGCCTATCTAGTCAGTCGACTACCCCATGTGTCAGAGCCATGGGTAGGAGCTCTCGTGTTTTATGGCATATGATTATGTTCTTTGCATCTATGGATGTGCAGTTGAGCTACCCTCGAGGTAGCATATTGTATTGTATTGCTAGTTCTGACGTGTTTATGCTTCCGCTGTGATAGGAGCCCATAGGGGAAGGGCGCGCAAGACACCTTCGTGTCCCCTTCCCGCACTACGGAGGATCCAGAGTGCGGGATAGACGGAGGGCCTGTGCGGTTGTTGAGCCGGACGGGGGATTTCCTGCCGAGTGTACGGCCGGGTGCCATATGTTTAGCAGGGAGCGTCACAATTCCAGCAGGCTGTTGAGCAGGATATGCAGGCCAACCTTAACCAGTACCATTTGGAACTCAAGCGGAGAACCGATGCTCGAATAGCCCGGGAACAGCGAGCACACGAGCAAGCAGCACACCAAGCACAAGCGCAAAGGGCAACTCGTCTTCTTGGAGGAGGTGGCAAACTCGCGGAAGACACCCTCCGCGCAGACGCCGAGCATCACAAGAGCAAGCCGGAAGCAAAGGCAAGATGAAGCGGACAGGATAGCTAGGGAGACAGCAGATGCAGTCATAGAGCGGCTTAGAAAGGAGCAAGCGGACCGGGACTTTTTGGATAAACAAGATATGCCACCTCCGATCGACCCTCCGGGCCACAGAAAATGAAAGTATACGGCTCGCAAATCAGGTGACCAGTATAAGGCTAGGTTCAAAGCCCGGGGTGGAGTCGCTAAGACCGCAGGAGAGAATCAGCGGGATGATACTATCCGTAAGGCGCGACATCCCAAGACCGCAGGGAAATCTATTCCCGGAGCTCCGCCGCAACCTAAGAAGAGGCACAGATACAAAGCCGGCACAGTGGCACTAAGGGAGATAAGGAAGTATTTGAAATCCACTGAATTTCTGTTACGAAACCTTCCTTTCCAACGCCTAGTTCGTGAGATCGCCCAAGAATACAAGACGGATCTCCGATTCCAGGTACACGCAGTCCTAGCACTTCAAGAAGCGGCCGAGGCCTACTTGGTGGCCCTTTTTTGGGGATGCCAACCTTTGTGCCATTCATGCCAAGCGTGTCACCATCCAGGTGAAGGACCTTCAATTAGCACGCCGGATCCGTGGGGAACAGGCGTGATGATATAATGTTGGAATATGCATATAAATTTTTGTGTATCAATCTAAACTAAGTTTTTAACTCTTCATTTCACATTGTAACAGCCAATTTTTTTCTTGTTATTATTATTCTAAATTTCAAAAAAAAAATTAATAATAATAATAATAAAAATAATTTTAAATATTTAACTGGCGCCTCGAACTCCGTGCCCATATATTTAAAAGTGAGATTCACTTTAGGGTTTTCATTCCCTTCAGTGTCTCTTTCGTTTTTGCTCCTCCTTCTTCCTCCCTTCTTCGTCATGGACTACACTGGACGCCTTGCATGGTATATGGGTGGAGAGCAGTGGGATCCTCAGGTCCCCTACCCTCTTTTAGACCCCATGTTGCAGTGTAGCGTCGATCTTGTCGACAATATGCATACACACCCGCATTATAGTGGTTTCCTCGAGGTTTACAACGAGGATATCTTACCGCAGGTTGAACTTTTGGGAGAGCTGCCTCGACCTTATCTCCACAGGGACATCTTATGGCAGATGTTTGGGGATGATCACCATGGCAATGCCATACTCAGAGGCATTGTCCGACGCACTAGGAATGGCCCCATTCTTGATCTGGGGTCTAACCAGATCTATTTTGAAGCCCAATTTGCTCTCGCACTTCTCATGGATAGATATATTGAGAGTGGTGATACGTTCTTAGAACAAACCAAGACTCCAGTCCCCCAGGATCCTGAGGAAGACGAGAAGATAAGCTATGCAGACTTCGCTAGGTGGAAGCAGTTAGCGGCAGAGAAGCCTTTACCTCGTAGTAAGGGCCAGGCATTTATCGGGTTGGGTACACTTCCCACCATAAAGGTTGGAGATCAGGATTATCTTTTGCTGGGTGATATTCAATGGGCATACCAGCATGTTGCCATATGGGCAGGCAAAAGACGGCTCATCTTCTTTATGAGTTAGCCGAGTATTGCCAAGGTCAAGATGACTTTATGGATTACTCCAGACCCGTCTACCCGCCGGAGGTGCACTGATTGCTCAATTACCATCCTCTTGATATTGAGCCCGTCAACACATTGTTGTCTTTACGTCAACTCATGATCCAAGACGCTCCTTCGCAAATACCCGAGTCGGTTTTCCGTGCTACAACACCGCATGTTCCTAATATTAACGACGTTGTAGTTAAGATGGAAGAGGATCCAACAACTGAAGATCTTTGTGATGAAGTTCAGTATGCGCAAGAAGAGAAGGATCTCAATAAAGAAGAGGAATTGCAACCTAACTTTGAATCTGAGTTGGCTTCCTTAACCCATCCGAGGGTCGAAGTTTTAAAGTGCCATATTACCCGATTCTTCTTATCGGCTTTTACAAGCAAGCAGGTACTCTTCTTCGCCAAAGCAATTGCACCAAAAGCTGAGGCAGCTGTATGGGCACTTAGGGCACTTTCTATGACAGCCGGTCATAAGAAGCTACCAACTAATCTCGAGCAAGTCATCCTAGTCAATCGTGATCTTGCCATTGCTGTTTGTTACTACGATATTGGCTCTTGGATGAACTTGAGTTTAATGGTTGCAGCGCCCTTAGCTACCAATGTTCCTCCAGAGATAGCTTCAACCGCTGCTTCATCAATCAATCCTAATCTTCTGCTTTTACAACACCGACCTGAACCTGAGTTTGATACCCAAATGCAAGATGTTGCAGGGCCAAGCTCTTAGTTCTAGCAATGGCAATGGCAATGGCAGAAGTCGATTGGGAAGATTCGGAGTCTTCACCATCGGCTGGCGAGGAGGTCCACGATTATATACACGGTGCGTGTCACATTTTTGCAGCTATGTTGCAAAGCTATGTGTGGAGTAAGCAAACTCAGTGGGCGGATTATATCTATTTAGTGGAGTTTGCTTATAATAGCATGAAGCAGGAGTCTTCTAGAATGTCTCCTTTCATGATAAATTATAGCTATCAATGCCTAACTCCAGACACATGGCATAATCCTATTTCTAAAGTGGAAGTTTCCCAACAACTCCTTTTGGAAATGCAACCTTTGGTCGAGGAGGTTCGTGGTTATTTATTGGCCGCGCGTAGTCGTCAGAAAAGTGTGGCTGATAAGCACAGAACCCCACGAGTGTTCCAAGTGGGCGATTCAGTTTGGCTTAAGATCAAGGTTAAGCAAGCCAATCTCAAAATTGGTAACTGCAAGAAATTGGCACCCAGATGGGCTGGGCCGTTCATGATTATTGAACGTATTGGAGAGCAGGCATATCGGTTGGATTTGCCACCCCGCTTGAAGATCCACAAGGTCTTTCACGTGAGTCTTCTGAAGAGATACACTCCTGATCCAGAGGAGATGTTGGATACACCCACCCTCCTTGAAATGACGGATGAGCAACTAGAGATAGTGCCCGAAGCTCTTCTTGATCGGGCCTATAAGCACACCAGAAGGACTCAAATGCTCCAATATTTGGTCAAGTGGAAACACTTGCCGGTGGAGGATGCTACGTGGGTAATGAAGATAGACCTTGAAAAGCATTTTTCGTGTTCATGCGGGAATCTCAAGGCCGCACCATCAACGATGTCATCAACCCCGATTCCGGCTTGCGAACCCTAGGCATGATAGGCTTCCCTGTTAGTTTAATCTTTTATTTTAATTGAAGGGGGTGGTCCCTTCAACCACAACTTAATTATTATGTGTGAATACTGACGTATTGACATATGCAGGCCAGTGAGCAGTAGCTGACCTGCGCATGTATAGAGGGTTGTTGATGGCCCACGCGTCTGTATTTTCATGTCTTCTTTTATCAACTTGCTAATGGTTTCATAATGTCTGTTATTGGACTCCGGTCCTTGAATTTTCCATGTGATAATGATGTGAAATGCACATTGGTGCGTAAACAATTTTGTGATCTTTAAACCTTAATCATGTTTTATCTTCAAGAGGGGCCCGACCTAAAAATGACGAGCGCCCTTTTTCTTTACTCTTTTGTCTTTATCCCACATTTTCTGTTTGAAACCCTTTCTTGGCTGAAACTTGCTTGAAAATTTGAATTTTTGCCTTCTCTGATCACGAATTCCTCTGAATTGCAGGCTAGCCTTGTAGAGGCTAGCAATCTCTGATGATTCGCGAAGTCCTCAGCTCCATATGGATACCCCAATCTTCACCATTCTAATTGATGATCCCAGATTGACTTGTGGTTTTTTTAAGGGCTTAGCATCACAATTGTGGGAGGATCTCATTCTAAGGAAATTCTTCCCAGATAACCTGTTTCATCCAGAATACACTTTTGTACCGAGTTCAGAAGAATTTGAAACAGAAATTATTGAAGCTTGGTTAGAAGAATTCATTGGTGACAAGAATTGTCCTGCTACTGGAATCTTTCGAGTTCACTGTGATTGGAGCGAAAATCCGGTGTTTGTGAAGGTATTCTCTGTCTAATTCATGCTTGGTTTTGCTACCATGTGTTATGGATCTTGCATTATGGTAATTTGTGAGGCAATTTAGTCTGCAATCGATCTTTCTGCTTCTTTTTTCCATCTTTCTCATGCATTCACTTTCTCCCTCATTTCCCGCCCATCCCCTGCTTTTGATCGACTCAATTTCCCCTTTGTTGTTTCTACCTGAGCTTCATTATGGCGGAAATGAAGAGCCATTTTAACCTAAAGCCAAGTTCTCTACCGTTTCTTCACTGCTTTCTGGCGCTTCAAAAGGAAGATCAGGAATCTCTGCTTGCAAATTTGAAAGATATCTCGTCCAAAGGCTCTGCTTTCATTCCTTTCGGTAATTTTCGGGACCTTTCTCTTCAAAGGAAAATAATGGAGCCTCTTTCTGATCGCACGCCAATATGGGATAATCTCTCGAAAGATCCCAACTTTCTTGGTGTTATGCCTGCAATTGATCCCTCTACTGGCATTCCAATGCCTTATGGTGTCCAGCGCCCTACTGCTGAAGTCAATTCTGATGCTGCCTGGGACAACTTGCTTATAAATGAACGGCCTCAAATTGGATCTAAGCTTGCTACTGTTCATGGTATTCACTTAAACTCTCCTATGGTCTTTGAGAAAATGAAATGTCTTTCAAATACTGCTGTAGTTCTCAAAGTAAATAAAACATGGATCAATATAGCTAACATGTGGTCCCACTTGCTCTCATTGCAAAAAGGAATATCCATAAATGCTGCTTACTGGTTAAGCTATCCTTACATCATGATAGAATGTGGTAACCATAAGTCAGCAAATTTCCTACTTCATAGTGGAACTTTGGTTTATGAAAACTTTCATATCTCTTTCATAAAATGGAATCCCAAGCTTTCCACTTCTGATTTGAATAACTACTGTGTTGCTTCAACCTCACTTTATGGCTTAAACCCAATTTACTGGAATGAGGATTCCTTCAAATCTCTCTTCAATTCTGTTGGCACTTATATCTCAACTGTTTATGCTCCCTACAAACCTCCAATTGCTTATGTCCAGCTTGATTTGTCAAAAGATATCCCCACCTATTCCCTTCACTGACTGCTTTGGCCAAAATTCCTCCCTTCAACTAAGGTGGGCTGGTTTGCCTCTAAATTGCCCTAAATGCAATTCCAGACATTTTTGGTATGCAGATTGCAGGCTTGAAGATACTGAAGTTAGGGAATCGAAGGAATCCAAGGAATCCAAGGAAAATGAGCTCACAGATTCACTTCAGGCCAAAAATAATGGGAGAATAATTAACAAGGATATGGCAGAGCCTTTCATTCCATGGAATAGAGTTAATGGGAGTGCAAGAAGAATTGCAAAAAAGAGGATGGAAAAGGAAAAGGAACAGCCTCCTGATAATAACTTCAACAAAAGCAGATCTGGGACTGACAATGCTTCCTTATTCAAATCAAGGTTGACAGATAATCAAAGATATATGCTAAAAGGAAAATCCAAAGTTGATTTTGGCATTGACTTACATTCTACTTTATCTCAAATAGCTCGAGAGTCTAGATCCAATCTCAACCACCTTCCAAGCACCTCAAATTCAAAATCAAATTGGGGTTTACCAATTTGGAAGCCCTCCAAGGGTACGAGAGATTCATTAACTATGGAAATACAAAACAAGTACTCATTAAAATCAAATGAGGTAAAGGAAAACAATCAAGTTTCTGAGATCAGTACAGTTATGAACAAGAAAAGAAATAGTCTCACAATCAGAAACTATACTTCAGCAAAGCACCAAGTTGATTCTGTTATTGCTCCAGCTCCTACTCATAAACATTCTGAGCAACCCAAGCAAGTACAGCATCAACAGCAATACCAGCAACTTCAGCATCAATCTCAGCAGATTCCAAAAGAAGATCTTTCTGCTAAAAATAAGTCATCCTCATCTACAACAACCTCTGAGGATGATCATGAGGTAATTTTCTGCTCAAATCAATTTGCTGTTTTTGCTAACCTTCCTGCAGACCAAATTGAGCTATCGCAATTCTGTCAATCAGCCACCTAAATTTTCTGAGACCATCATTGAGGATCAGGCTCCTCCCATTCCCAAACATTCTCCAAAGCTTGCATATAAACAAAAACCAAAAGATTCTTTCATTGATCTCATTGACATTACCATTCCTGATAGCCCTCCCTCCCTATCCCAAAATTATTTCTCCATCTCTGAGACAGTTGCCAGACAGTTGGCCACCATAGATTTCTCAAAGGAAAAAATGGTTGGGGATAAGAGTGATTGTTCCATCCCAAATCAAGAGACAAACACAGATCTTGTAGCAGATGATCAAAGGGGAAAAAAGGTTACAGATGAGGGAGATTATGATGTTGAGTATGTTCCTGAGACACCTGAACTTTCTGCTCAAAATCCAGACTTCAACTTAAGGATAGATGACATCAATTTATCCAGGCAAGTTCCCAATCCAATAAGTATAAATGATGCTTGCATTAATGGTAATAAAAATGGTAATGCTTATAATTTGATTAACTCTCCTCTAGTTAATAAATTATTTGAATTCATTCCGGGTGGTGCATCTTCTGAAACTGAAAGTGAAAGTGATTTTGAGAATTACAAAGAAAATGTAGATCTAAATGATAAAAGTAACTGGGACTATGAATATTACTTAAAAGCAGACTATCGACCCGGTGAGGAATTGACTAAAGATATCTCTAAAGAGAACTCTTCCAAGAACTCCAGGGGTAGGAAAAAAACCATTGTCTCTGTCCCCAAAAATGCTCCTGCAAACAACACACAGTAAAACAAAAAAAAAAAAGAAAAAGGGGGAAAAGGGAAAAACAAAAAGGCTATAATTTACGCTATTTACTTGCTTCAAATCTAGCCTAATGAAGATTGTTTCTTGGAATCTAAGAGGGATAAAAGGTGTTTTAAAGAGAAGAAGAGTTATTTCACAGCTTAAGACCTACAAAGCTGATGTCATTCTTCTCCAAGAGCATAAACTCCAGAAATTTGAGTGTGCTAACCTAGGTGATTGGATAATCCCTGGCAGTAGCTCCATTTGGATAGAAGCTAATGGAACCTCGGTGGTATCTCGCATGATTTGGAAAAACATGGAAAATATATCCTTTTATAATAGCCCTACTAATATGTGGCGGTCGCGACTTTTTAAGGTCGGGATAATTATTTTGGTCTTATCAATATCTATGCTTCAACTAATCCTAAAGATAGAGAAGCTCTCTGGGTTGACATAAATAATTGGATTAAGAATCAAGTGGTTTCAGATTGGATACTTGCAGGTGATTTCAATAATACTCCTTCTTGGGATCAAAAGCTTGGAAGTAAGATTAACATGTCAAGGCTGGAAAAAAACAACTGGAATAATTTTTTGGATGAAAATTCATTCATTCTTATTCCCTCCTCTACTGCCAAATACTCTTGGTCAAATAAGAGAAAGGGTGAGGCTAGAGTTTACTGTGCCTTAGACAGATTTTATCTAAATGCTTCCAATTCAAATTTCTGGGATAATGCCTATGTTATATCTGATGAGTCTGTCTCCATTTCAGATCATCAACCTCAGTTCCTCTGTACTAATCATCAAATCTCTCTTCCTAGAGCTGGTAATATTCCTTATAAGTTCAACACCAGTCTTCTCCACTCTGAGGCCTTTTGTGATCAATTCAAAATATTCTATTCCAGCATGCCTCCTGTTACAGATCATAATTCTATGAAGGATTTTTACTTCAAGATTAAATCCTCTAAATCTTGGATCAAATCTTGGTCTAATTCCCTCCATAAATCTAAAATGGCTGAAAAAAATATGCTCCTTCAGAAAATGAGGGATATTAGAATGGCTCTTCAAAACAATCCTCTTAATGCTTTACTGCATATTCAAGAAGAAGATATTGAAAGGCAGATCAAACTCATTGAAGAGCTTGAAGCAAAAGGGGCTGCTATTAAATGCAAGATCAAGTATGCTACTGAAATGGATTCAGGTTGTTCCAAATTCTTTTACAGAGCAGCTAAATCTAGGCAGCTCAGAAATTCTATTACTGATGTGCTTGATGATCATGGTTCTACTTTGAACAATCCTGGAGACATTTCCAATTTCTTTTCCCTCAAATATTCCAAGCTTTTCACCCAGGAAATATCATGTGATATATCTGAGACAACAAAAGCTAGGAATTTCATGGATCTTATTGATCAAATTATTCCACCTGATCACCCTAAAATGGATTCTTCTGTAAACAGCCTGCCTACCTTAGAGGAAGTTTTAGCTACTCTAAAGAGTTTCAAGCATGGTAAATCACCTGGGCCAGATGGCTTCCCTCCTGAATTTTATCTACATTTCTGGGATACAATCAAGCTTGACCTAATGGCTTTTATCAAAGGTTTTTGGAACTCGGGCCATCTACATCCATCTATCTCTAGTGGTTTTATCACCCTGGTCTCTAAAGTTGATAAACCTAGTAATTTCTCTGATTGGAGGCCTATTTCTCTAACTAATACCTCTTACAAAATTTGTGCTAAGATTATTGCATCAAGGATAAAAGATCATCTGCAAAAGGTCATAAGTTTGAATCAATCAGCATTCTTGCCAAATAGGTTTATCCTGGAAAACTATTTGGCTGCTATGGAGGGTTTGCACTGGAACAAAGTCTCAAATCAGGATTGCATTCTTCTTAAACTTGATTTTAAAAAGGCTTTTGATACTATTAATTGGAACTTTATCAATTTTGCTATGCTCAAGCTTGGGTTTGACCCTGATCTGACTAAGTTAATTATGGGACTCAATCAAAGATCCAGCTCAGCTATTCTTATCAATGGTTCCCCAGCTACTTTCTTTCCTCTCACTAAAGGAGTGAGACAAGGTTGCCCTCTTGCTCCTTACCTTTTCATTACTGTGACTGAATTGCTGACTAAAGTAGTCATGTTTCATCAAAATAATGGAAATATTACTGGCTTGAAGGCTCCTGATAATGTCAACCCTCTAAGTATGCTTCAATATGCTGATGACACCTTTACTTTCCTCAAGAATGATCTTAACAATATCTCTGCTTTTTTAAATATTATCAAAGATTTCAGTGCTGCATCTGGAATACACTTAAATTTGGATAAATGTAGCATCGTGGCTGATATTCCAAACTCTCAAATTGCAGGGATTAATGTCATTAGTACTAATCAAGCTACTAAATTGCTTGGTATGCCTCTATCCTTGAATGCTAATCTCTCTGGTTTATGGACCCCTATTGTTGATAAAATCCGTGCCAAGCTACATATTTATAGGAATAGTATATCTCTGGCTGGGAGAGTTGTAATTGCCAATGCTATGCTTGCCAGCTCACATGTGTATTTTTCCTCTGCTCTGGTGGCTCCAGCTTCTATCTATAAGCAAATTGAAAGGATCATTAGGCAGTTCATTTGGAATGGAAATAACCAGGTTAACTGGGATACTATTGCCAGGAAAAAAAAAGAGGGTGGTCTCAACTGTAAAATTCTACATAAGCAAGCTCAAGCTCTTGCTGGTAAATTCATTTGGAAAGCTATTAATGGATCTTCAAGTGCTGCTTCTATCTTCATTAATTATTGGATTTCTAAAAGTAATCATGCTGGGCATCCATCTGTGACTCATGCTCTTCCTGATTCTGCTTTTTGTGATCTCCATATTGCACCCAATACTTCCCCTTTGATGAGAAATTTTATTAAAGCTTGGAATAACATCTCTCCAGCTTTTTCCTACGCTCAAGTCAATTCTGCTCATCTTGCAATGCCTATCTTTTGGTCCCCTATCTTTAAAGATCATCCTAATCATGTTCTTGCCCTCAAGCATCCTCAGATTTACAAAAGGTGGGCCTCCTCATCTATCACTACTATTGGAGATCTTTGGAACAACAACAGATGAATTACTTGGACTTGCTTGAGAAGGAAGATTAATGGTACAGTAACTGATAAAAAGATATATCTTCACATCAGGAATGTTATGGGAGATAAAACTCCTTCTGTGGTTCATAATACAGCATCTGATTGGTTTCTAAGTAATAAATCTAGATACAAGGTTTCCCTTATCTATGACTATCTAAATCAAAATGCTAGCATTGCCAAATCTGCTTATTCTTGGAACTTGGATATTGCTGCCTTCAAATCCTTGATATCTAATGTTTGGAATTCTTATTCTCCAAATAAAATCTCGTTCTTCATCTGGCTGATTGCAAACAAAAGCGTTTCTTGCCTGGAAACCTTTTCCAAGAGGAATCCAAATATTTCTCCCTTATGTCCTCTTAATTGCAATAATGTGGAAAGTATGGAACATATTTTCTTCTGCCCTAAACTCAGGCATTTCTGGAGATGGTTTGAGCATTACTTTGGTATTCATGACAGAAGTTCCATCATCCAGTTACTTCAAACCAATAATCCATATAACAATACTATTATCTATTTAGCTTTATGGAATATTTGGAAGTCTAGAAACAGATGTCTTTATGGTCACAAAATTTTTTCTACAACTTGGATCAAGATTCATTTCAAATATGATGTTGAGTTATGTGCAACAGCACATAAAAATTTGTATTCTGACAACTATGACAGGTGCTGGAACCAAATTGGTATTTTTCAAGGGTATTTTAACCTGTTCAATTCCAATCTATCTTACACAAATTCTAACTAAATTCTTGCTTGTAGGGTATATGGAGCTTTGCAGAGGTCATCAAAAAAGAAATTTTGATAGAGGAGCAGATAGATATGAAGTTAAGCTGTATGGGGATGAGAGAATTCATGAACACCAGGTCAAGTTCCCCCCTCATAATCAGTGGTCAGTCAGAGAGATGATCAGGGACAACGAAATCAGTAAGGCAAGAGAAAGGATTTGGGCAGATATATACACAAGGGAAGTCATGCAAATGTTTTATATGTTTTGGTTCATTAACTCCAACCATCATGAATTCACTGAAAGACAGTTCAGCAGATACATGTAAAGTTGTACTACACTCACAGAATGTTAGCTGATGCTTATGGCACCCTTATTCTTCTCATGGTTCAGCAAGATTTTTACAGACTAATAAGGGATAATCTATGGATGGCCGATTCCTATGTCATGGGAACTGCAGACTCTTTCACTCAATCCTATAACCAACTCTTCCATAATGCCATAAACTCAGATGACCCAAAGATCCCTACCATCCCTGATGATCTATACATCGATAGTATTGCCTCGTCTGAGGTGCAATAGTTCTTTATTTGGTTTTGCAGGTTTGGTAGCAGAGATATGCTTGCTGATTGGACATCAAATGGAGTTACCTTTTTGGAAGAACTTATTTTGCTGGAACAGTTGCTCTTCTGAAGCAAACAGATTACCACTAAATCACAGATCTCAAGTACCTTACAAGACTTGAGCAACAACAGTTTGACCAGACTTTGACTAAATATTGTGTTGCTGAACTGCTACTTGAATTTTTGATATTTTCCTCATTTTGATTTGGTAAAACCTATCTATGAAGGTTACCAAACTACTATGTATGTATTTCCTTAATTAATGAAAAAATCATCTCGTACTCTCAAAAAAAAAAAAAAAAAAAAAAAAAATGTTTTATCTTCAGGAATAAGAAGTTATTCTCATCTATTCATGTGTAACTTACTGTATTTCATACTGGTATGAACATATTAGCTATTTCTAACTAACCCCAATGCTGAGGACAACATTATTCCAAGGGGGGGAGAATGTGACGTTCTACGTATTTATATGGTATACGTATAAATACACTGACACGTCACGCCGTACATATACGCCATCATAGGGTATAGCTAACCTAGTGGTTTAACCTAAATGGATTAACTTAGCTATGCTAAATTAACATTAACCTAATTAATGGAATAATTAGCCTAATTAAGCTAATTAGCTAATTATTAATGCCACGTGGCATGATTCGATTGGCCAAGGGAGGGTTTTGCTAGTTTAGTCTATCCTAGGTTAATCCTTGAACCAGAATCGACCAGGAGCTGTTCAACCAGGCGCTTACCCAAAACCCTACAACAGCTGAGATGGATCATCCTCAAGACAACAGCTCGAGTCGCTTTAATGGTTAGTCCGTAGGATTAAGTGCGATTAGTAGGATAGCGCCTCTGAGGCATCTCTGTGTGTGATGGTTCCTGTTTTTCTCTGTGATTTAGCAATAGAGACTAACCCTTGTTTGAAAGGTAAGATGTTCTTCTTTCGATTCTATACTTGCTCAAATGATGGATTGATGGTTCTTTGCATAGTATCTCCGGAAATGGGGAATTACGGGGAGAGACCTCTGAGCTCATATATCATAGTATGTTTCTAGTTAGCGCCCTATAAATCCCATTAGTTGCGGCATGTGCACAAGATCCCACCGAGCTGTGGAATCTATGGCGTTATTGAAGCACCAAATAAGGGGCCGTAGTGATGAAGTGTGGGGTGGGGTCTCGCCTGAGCATAAAAGGCTACGGGGACTCCTTTAGTGAGCTAGGCCTAATAGTCGGTCACGTGGAGGGCCGGATATGGGTCTGACACTCCCTGGATACAGAGGCGTGACCCGAATGGGGCATCTTGCACTTTGACGATAAAGTTAGGGGAGTAAGTCGGGTACGGAAGGAGATGCTGAGGGATCTCCTCCTCTAGCTCACCCATGGATTCGCTGCGACTCTGGGAGGGGACACTTCCCCGACCTGCCTCATCGGACCAAGGAGATGCAACCTGGAGTAGCCTCACGGGCCTCCCCCTTTGAGCATACGTGTCCGGAAGGCTACAGTGACACCATAGCTTGATTTAGCTCATCTGCAAAGTGTGCACAGGAGGGGCGGATGGAGTGGACAATCCTAGCCACTGTTCTATGCTAGCCCACGCTATGTTATACTTCGGTCTGCTGATCTCTTGAGACCCAGCCGTCAGTCTATCCTCATTGGAGTCTGAACCAGGGTAGAACCTGGGTTTTGGGGTGTTTTCCTTAGCATTAGATGTATCCTCTCTGCTATCAGTATTGGGATGGATCTGCCACCCTTCGTGGTGGTTATCTATGATGTGATTATGCTGTATGCTAACCTTGTATTCACGCTTCCGCTATCTATGAGATCCATTGAAGGCATGGATCGGAATGACACCTCCGTGTCCTTCCCTCGAACATCCATCATATGGATGGCCCGAGGTAGACGGAGGGCCCTGCTCATGGTGAGATGTTGCCATGGGAGGGGAAAGTCCCTGTATGTATACGACTGGGGCGTCGTATATGATCCGGGAGCGTCACACCTTGAGTACTCTTGGTATGTGGTTTTGCTATTGAGTTCTTGGCATGACTATTTCATATGATCCATATCTCAAGCTCTTCATCTCCTTTTCTATGCAAAAGATCCCATATGCCTTCAAATCCCATGCCCAGCCTTCATACCCTATAGCAAACTTGGCAACGGGAACTTTTTTCTAGTCAAAATATGTCATTCATACACCATTCACAGCTCACACATCCACCTACCACCATCATCTTGCAAAAGCAAAAACATTCCACTAAATTTGGTCACCTCCATGGTCTAGGGTCAAATTCTCTCTCTAAAAGTCAAAATGGAGAGAGAAAGTGCAAAATTCCTAAGGGAATCAAGAAAAGTCAAAGGATCAAATTATTGCCTAGAGTTTGCAAATCTATATGCACTAGTACTCAATTGACCCATGTCACAACTCAAAAGTTGCCAAATCATCATACACATCATCACTATTGCCATGTCATATCACACACATGTTACCCCTCATCAAAAATCTATTCTCTTAAAAAATTCTCCTAAACAAGTTGTCTAGACCATTAAAGGGACATGTTATTATGCCACATCATTACCAATACCTCCACATCAGCACACACTTGTCATACTCATCACTTCCACCTCATCAAAAGTTTTGACTAGATAAAAGATACCTTGCCAACTTGTTTGACACCTCACCATCTCTCATTGCCATGTCATCTTCAACTCGCCAACTCACCTTGCCTTCTTGCCACCTCACCATTTTCGCATCCCACATTGAGCGCAAAAGTCAAAGAGCCTATTTTGCAAAAAAAAAATGCTTCCATGGTATAAAGCATCAAAAAAGATTCTGTTCGCAAAAAAGAATTTTCAAAGAAGGACCTATTTAGACCTTGATTTTTGGTTTCTTAGGAAACGTGCCAAACTCTATGAACTAAAAAAAACATACCTATCTACCCCCCCCCCTAAAAGCCTAGATTCTCCCCCGTCCAATCTCCCCCCGCCACGTGGTACACTCGGGCGTGTGGGACGGTAACGGACCTGTTGGGGACTTAGAGCTTGTGGAAGAAGAACCCCCAACATACTTCAAGCGAGCAAGACGCCGTGATGAAGACTCGGACTAAAAGACATTGTAATCTTGTTTTAATTGTTAGTTGGTGTGTTGAAGACAAGTTAGAAGTAAATATTTTAATGTGCTAAACAAAAGACAAGCAAGTAACCTTGAAGTATATGGAAGGTTTAAAACAAGGTAACAATGGCACTAAAACAATGCCAACGTAGGAATAATGTTGGGCTTTAATAAGGGTCACAACATGTACCTTATTACAACATGCACACAAACTATAGTAGTATGAAATAAAGCACCACAATAAAGCAACGTAGACCAATGAAACAAATAAAATGTTTTAAACCAATGAAACAAATAAAATGTTTTAACAAAAGATATGAACCGTTATTATTGGGCGTGAAGCGTCAGGAGAGCGGCAGCAAATAAGAGAGAGCGGCAGCAGAAGAAAAGGAGGCAGATTTTGGAGGAGAGTTGGGAAAAATTGTTCTGAGCAAAGACGGTTCTAGCAGAGGCGAGTTTTGCCCAAACCGATTCCTGTATGCATGCAAGAATTTACCGTGTTTTCCATGTTGATATTTGCCCTTGTTATTCTTGTGCAATCAATGAGATTTGTTACTTGTCTTGAGAATTGATCTGTAAATCTTGTTTAGATTGTTTTGCCGTGTTCTATTTTAAATCCATTCTACATTTGCATACTAGGCAATGGAGCAAATTCCTTCCTTGAATATTGACACTGCAAGCATGGGAGAGCTTACAAACTGGATTAATGCATCCTGGGTATTGGGTATGTCACTAAATCTCGCATTCAATTCCAATCTCCGGTCTATTAAGTATTTGATGTCTGTAGATTGTAGGATCTGTGTTATGTGCTAGAGGGGTGACAGACCTCTAACATGACCAAATCCCACGTGGGCATAGCACGTCATCTTAATAGTCTGACTGTGCTATCCCTTATATACCTGAGCCTCATTTTTTCATAAACACTTGTGGGATATATCGAGAAGCTTTCCAAGCACTCTAAAATCGTTGTCATGCCAAGATCCGACAAATTAACCAGGATTAACCACTTAATCATTGAGATATGCCTTCGGATCTGCTTACACCACACCAAGAACTCGATAATTAAACTAAACGATAAGATTCTGACCCGGATTTACCAAGAACAGGCCAAAACAGGGCATCTTAAAAAGGGGGAAAACAGCACAGAAGTTTTTCGAGGGCTAAGGGCGAAGAATTCGATCAAGATTCCTTGAGGAAAGACCGGTATTGAAGAATTGCGCTTGAATTTGCCTTCCAAGCATCAGATGTCGATGGATTTCCTGATGTTATCAGTTGATTACCTGATTTGAAGTTTGACTTCAGCCCCAAGACACAGAGCTTGGGGTTCTGTTTATTAACTGTGTGATTCTTGAATGAATGAAAATCTGACCCTTGGAGAAACACCTGAGTATAGTTTACCTTTGGCATTCTAAGAAAATATGACAGTAAAGTTTTCTGTACTTGCACATAGATACAAGATATTTGCAGTAAAAATTGCACATAGGTAAGAGGATAATAGCTGAAAGGATTATCAAAAGGCATGCATATTCCATTGAACCATTAGAAATTCCTGCTCGCATTGCATTATTGAGCCAAGAATTTGCACATTTAGTACTTGATTGTATCTCTCACTTGTTAAGTGGCTTCCCCTCACTTGCAAGGTATAAGCAGCACCAGGATTTATTCCAAAAATAAAAAAGAGCCCACAAAAGATCAATTTGACAAAACTCTGCTTGCTGTTTACAGTCTATCAGGCCTAAATCCAAGATTTCAAGATATTTTGCACCTGTTTATGCAAAAAATATATTTGACCATTGTGTGCAGGCATATTTGAAGGAAATCCAAGCATCAAAACACAATAAGAATCTACCTTTGTGGATTTGCAGAAAATCACTCTCTGCCAGGGATATTGACTAACTTTTGACCCAATCAGAAATGCTTATTTGAAAGATTTGTACTAATCATAAGATATCTGACTTTTTGCCTAGCATTCCTCAAGATCTTGAGCAGCTCTGGCATTTGAAATCATGACCAAATTCAAGTCTTTTGCATATGGCATCATCTTTTCTAAGACAGTCTTTTTTCTGATTTGGGAAAGTGATTAAAAATTTGTGTTTGAGCTTTTGCCTTGGAATTTTCTCACATAGAGTGGTTGCCTTAAATAACTGGAGCTTCTAAACCATTGAGGTTGAAGGTTGTGCCAGGAAGTGTTTCAAAAAGTGTTTCAAGAATGATGAAGTTAGAGCTTGGTTGGAATATGTTATGAGTCTAGGAGCTAACTCATGGGATGAGATAGTTAAGAAATTCTTGGCAAGATTTGGTAAGCTGCTTAATCCTCAAAATTTGATTTTTGAGTTGCAAACCTTTCACATAAAACATGGCGAGAGTGTGCATCAATATGTGGAAAGATTCAATCTTTATCTTGTTAAATGTCAAATCAATCAGGTTCCTAATCACACCTCACATCTTGTAGCTTCATTTATCAGAGGTGTGAGCAGCAGACCAAGAATACACAGGAAGATGCTCAAGATTCAGAAGCAAGAAGGATTTGACACAATACACAAGGCTTTTACAAAAGCTACTGAGATTGCAGATATGATTTCCTATCCTCCTGATGATGTACATTCACCTCATGATCCTTTCTTTCCAGATTATAAGCAGGAGTACATGGGACCAGGACTTGTACCAATCTATGTTGTTCAAAAAGATAAGAAGAAGTCAAAACTGGAGGATGCAGAAGGTCCTGTGGCTGATGTGAGAGCTGAGATAACTAAAGTGTCTGAGGCTCTGATTGAAGTAACCAAGCAACTACAAGAAATGAAGAGTTCCAGACCTGAGAAGAGAATATACCCTTCATGTGCTCATTGCGCAAGAAAGACCCACTCATCAGCAGGGTTGCCCTTAAGGCCATATCTGCATAGGCATGATTTAGAAGGTGAGGCGAATCATAAGCTTTCTATATTAATTTTGTAGGCGATTACTTTTTGCGACTTGAACAGTTTCATAGAAACTCTGGCGAACCTTGCCAACGTTAGTGTGGTAATTGAAATAAATAAATTAGATGTCAATTCACATACAACTTACAGGATTAAGGAAACCTATTATGTTTAGCAAAATTTGAGTAGTTGTTGATTTTTTGAGTATTCTACTATGGTCCACTAGAGCTAGCAAACAATTACTTGATCTACAATGGTGTTAAGGGGATAATCTATGATCCTAAACACTTAGATCCATGGAACTGGAGGCGAAACTCTAGATTTGAGCTTAAGAATGCATGGCTAATTTAAGAAGGGCGGGCCGACGAAATGGTAAAACTTTGGCGAAAGAATATAATTTATTTTCAATAGTAACCTATTCGGCTTTAGTATCTCATTTTCGGAAATATTCAAAATATAGCCATTTGGCTATAAATAGCCCCTTAAGGGCAACCCTGCTCATCAGACTATTGTTCGTATAGGCCTTGCACCAAGTGTGGTAAAAAAGGGCCTTTTGGTAAGGAATGCCCTGTTTGTGCTTTCTGCAAAGCAGTAGGTCATTATGAAGATAGGTGCAGTGTCAAAGAATATTTTGCTTGACAAGAAAAATCTAAAGTTAATGAGCAAAGTGCTTCTGTCAGATTTGTGCAGGAAATTGAAGAGCAAGAAGAAATCATGGCTGTTCACACGAGAGGAATGAACAAGGCAAAAGACAAAGAGCAAGTACAAGTGAATGAGGAAGTCAATGCAGTGAGACACAAAAAATTGAGCAAAATATGGTTGTGCCTCCTCCCCCTTGTCAGAAATACTTAAAAAAGAATAAGGAGAGTGAGGATTTTGAATACTTACTTAAGAATTCCAAAATTGGGTTGATTTGCTAACTCTGCTGAAAATAGCCCCATTCTATAGAAAAAGGGTACTACATCTGACCAAGGAAGATGAAAATGAATTTGCTCTCACAAATCACATTGAGGAGCGCGTGCTGACTCAAGAGGACTATGATCCAGGAGCCTTTACATGCGTTGCTAGAATGGGTAAAAAGATTTTGATCAAAGTACTATTGGATGGAGGATCACCACTTAATGTGATGCCTCATCATATCATGAGATTATGTGGTCTAGAAATTGACAAAAAAGCTCCTATGGTCTTAAAATCATTCTCAAAACCAAAATCAATCCCATGGGAATAGTTAGCAATGTACCAATTGATGTGGAAGGAATAGTTGTTGCTGCTAACTTTGTGGTTGTTGCTTTTGAAGGAATAGATGAGAAATCAGATATCTATGATCTACTCTTGGGAAGGAAATGGCTGTCAACAGTATATGCAAGGCCTGTGTGGTCAAAGGGAGAGTGTACCATTTCAAATGGTAGAAAAAATGTAACACTCTACAATAAGGTAGGAGAATTCGAAGCTCTGAATTTCATTGAAGAAGATATTCTGGTGCCAACCCCTGCGGAGAATATGAGCTAGCTACAAATGATCAAGTGCCAAACTTAGAACTCCCTATAGAGGTAAGTCTACCAACAAGAGAAAATTTTGCTTATTTATGGTTTGATGGTGGTGTCTCAAAGAGATTAAGTGTGGCCTCTTCTGCTGCAATCCTCAAAGATTCTTCTAATAGATTGCTTGCCAAAGTAGGGAGAATTTTTCCAAACATAACCTCAAACATGGCAGAGTACAAGGCTTTGATTGCAAGACTTCAAGAAGCCAAGAATTTGAATATTGATAACATTGTCATTTTTGGAGATTCACAGCTGGTTTGCAGACAGGTATTGGGGGAGTATCAAGCAAAAAATGAAGACATGATCCTGTTAAGAGACAGAGCCTTGGGAGAATTGGAAACTTTGAGTTTTGGAATTTATGCCGTGTGCCAAGAGAGTGTTTTACTCAAACATATGGCAGAAGGAGCAATTCAAGAAGAAGATCTGGAAAAGGATGACCTGCGACAACTTTATCCCATCTTGGTAATCAATGCTACTGAAGAAAAACATGTAAAAGTAAATAAAAGGGGTCAAGATAGGATTTTATATGTTGGGGATTTATTTAAAGAGGAGGATGAGTCTTTTGTCACTAAATTCTTTGATGAATGGAAAGATGTGTTTGCCTGGGATTACAATGAACTAATTGGTGTTGAGAAAGGTGTATGTGAGTTTGAAATAAATATTAAAGAAGGCATGAAACTGTGACGACCATACGGATATTCGTATCATACGAACATTATACTCCTATGTACAAAAGATGGTCGTCACACGGATGCAAAAGAGTAGTTGCACAAGACAGGGTTTGAACTCGCAGAACCTTCCGCCATGAAGTCACACACCCCTGCTAACCAAGCGCCACCAATATTTGTTGAAGACATTCCTTCACGTCTTCCTTATATGTGGGACTATTCCAGAAAGTTCTAGAATGTTCTAGAACCTAAGTGCATGCGCGACACTTGGCGCGATCTCATCCATTGGAGTGGCGCGATCCTGACCGTTGGTCTAGATATATAAGGAGGCACCTCCTTCTTGTCAAACCATTCCGGTTCAACACCGCCTTGAGCCTTCTAGGCATCCGTCTCGTGTTCCCCGCTTGCCTTCGGGCCATTGTATTCTTGATTCCTGTTCATATATCGATTCTTTGGCCGATCTTGGCGTATTTCTTTTCGTATTTCTTGCGTGATTCTCCACGTATTTTCCTTGTTACAGTAGGTTCATGACAGTTTGAACCGAATCCTTTTACCGGTTCTTGTCTGCCTTACGATCCTAAGCATTTTTTTTGCTCTTATTTGGCGATTTTATATCTATGGAGGAGGTTCCACTTTATTATGCCAGGGTCCAAAGCAGCCTTGTTCAAGTATGCCAGCCAGCTTGCAGTTGGACAATAAAGAGCTTAAGGAACGATTGTTTCACATGAATCCGCTTCTAGCTCTGGATTGAGGCTATCGAGCCTAAGATCAGCCTCGCCAGAAGTTTGACGGCATTCGATCTGAAGGAGCCCCAGAGTTGCAAGATTTTTGCCGCTTTCACCGCTGAGTAACTCAAGCATGATTTGAGACACCGACGTTAAACAAGCACTTTGGCCACAAAACTTTGCAACTTAAGGTAAGGCTCTCGCCAAATTTTCAAGATATACATCAGAATTTTCGCCAAATTGCGTGAGATAACCGCCTCGGGATGATATTGCACTTCGAGATTGTTTCCGAAGGGGTTACGAGAGGATGTCAAAGATATATTGTTGTCTATGGAGGATCCCCGTGAGTTTGGAAGAAGCCACCGACGGTAGCTCGATGTGATAATCGGGCCGAACGTAGGCAAGAGAGACGAGTCGTGTCTTTCCATTACACAAGCGCCTATAGCTACGCCTTCCCCCGCCTCATCTCAGAATCTAGCGATCTAGACCTCGAGCCTAGGCTGCATTGATCGGGCGATTCGAGGACCCTTTATCCGCCGAGAGCTGGCCTTGAGAGAGGCTAATCTTTGCCTCTACCGTGGAGGAGCTGGCCATATCGCCGTGGATGCCCCCAGGAAGCGCCAAATCAGTCGGAAAACTTCGTGGGCCTGGCCGAGTAGTAGGAGTCTCTCGCCTACCGGGCCTCCCCTTTCTCAAACTCCTTCCACATTTCCCCGACATGTTTATTCCATCTGGATAAGGTCAGCAAGGCATTCTTCATCCCTATATCATTGAAATCGGTCGGAGAATTGCAAGTGTTGGCGAAACTTGATTGTGGTGCAAATGCTTGTTTTATGGATAGTGCATTCACAGTAAGTTAACGCCATCCCTAGAAGCAAGGTTGAGCATCCCGCTCGCCGTAAAGTGATTGATGGATGGGAGATCTCCTCGGGTGCGATCCACGGGAATGTACCGCGCTTCGTGTTTTGTTCGAGGGAGTTTCTTGTAGTATTTCCTTCAATCTCATTATTAGCCCCTCATGCGCCAATAGTCTTGGTCTGCCTGGCTCGAAAGCTACATAACCCGCAGATTGATTGGCGTATAGATCATTTCGATTTGCCGTCTAGCTCTAGTTCCAGCTTCATTCGCAGATCAGGTCTCTACACCAACATCGACTTCGACCAGGCAAGATCGTGGCCCCCCGACTCTCCTCTGGCATTTCCATGTTCCGATCTGCCTCTTGCCTCTTGCCTCGCTCCAGTTCATGCTCCAGATTCTGATCATCATGTTCTTGATGATATCCCAGCTCCAACTCTAGTTCCCTGCCTTTGATCCAGGGCCGGCCGCTCCTTGCTCCATTCTTGCTCCGGTCCCCTCCTCGCTCCAGCTCTTTTCACCTTTTGTTCCTCGCTTCCAGTTCTTGATCCGGCCTCTGCTCCAGCTTGTTCCCGGCTGGATGTTCATGTTCCCCGCCATGCTTTTGTGGAGGTTTCTTCATGCCCTCGGGCCAGATCTCAAGATTTCTTCGCGAAGTTTGATAAATCTAGAAGGCAAGATCCAAGTTCAAAGGTTTGCAATCCAGTTCACCCATCGGCCAGCTCCAAAGATCGCTGAAGTCCGCCCAATGCTCCCGTGATAAATATGGCGACTTTTTTTCGATGTTTTGACAAAGTCAAGGCCAGCAAACTCCCGAGCATCGTCCATATGATTATCCTATTGATTTGCAAAATGGGACCACGCCACCATATGGTCCGATATATGGTCTATCTCCCGCTGAGTTGAAGGTTTTATGGGATTATATTGAAGAGAATTTAGCCACGCCTTCATTCGACATTCTCGGGCCTCGCTGGAGCCTATCTTCTTCGTAAAAAGAAGGATGGTTCACGCGCCTGGTCGCTGATTATCGCGGGCCTCAATAAAATCACAAGTGCCAAATCCGTATCCGCCTTCCTCGATCCCAGAGTTGTTGGAACGATTCCAATGTGCGATTATTTTACTAAGATTGATCTTCGGGTGCCTATAATCTTATTCGATCCGGGAGGGTGATGAGTGGAAAACAACCTTCGCACTTCCTGTGATGGCCATTTTGAGTACACGCTATGCCATTTGGACTTACCAATGCCCGCAGTATTCCAAAGATATGGCCAATGATGTTTTTCGAGAGTTCTTGGACACTTTTGTTATCATCTATTTGGATGATATCCTTATTTATTCTAAGACTCTCAAGAACATGAAAGACGGTTCGACATGTCCCTCAAAAGCTTCGGAGCATGGATTATATGCCAAACTTGAGAAGTGCCAGTTCAACAGATAATGTGGAGTTCCTTGGCTATCGATCACACCACATGGAGTCTCTATGAATCTCGAAAAGGTCGTAAGACTGCTTCGAGTGGCAAACACCTTCATCCGCTCGAGATGTTCGGTGTTTTCTTGGGTTTGCCAATTTCTATCTAAGATCCGTGATTATTCGAAATTGCTCTTCCTTTGACACGCCTCTCATCGCCAAGGACGTGCCACATTTGAATGGACCGTGGAAGCCGAATCGCTTTTGTTACCACGAAGCATGCTTTCACCACGGGCGCCAGCTTCTTGCTCATGCGCATCCTTTGCCCCATATGTTGTTGAAGCAGATGCTTCTAATTTTGCGCTTGGTGGGATCCCCGTCACGAGAGGGGATGACCATGAATTGCATCCAATTGCCTATCATTCAATTAAAGTTTCAGTCGCTGGAAATCAACTATCCCATTTATGACAAGGAGTTGTTGGCGATAGTGGATTCTTTCGAGGAGTGGAGACGCTTTCTGGAGGGATCTCCTTATAAGGTCACCGATACACAGTCCACCGAAATCTCGAATATTTTCACCGCTGAAAGTGCTCAACCGCTGTAAGGCCCGTGGCATACTCAAGTATTATCCCGATTGATTTCTTTGATCAAGTGCCGCCCCGATCCCTTCTAAGGAAAGCTCGATGCCTTTGTCTCGACGCTCCTACCTTGAGCCCAAACTAGGTGATCCCGCATATGATCAAAGAATCACATGTGTTATTTTAGGGCCCGATGGTTCCAGTTTTTATGGCTCTCACTTTGTTCGAGAGGCCTCAAGGATACTGACCTTTGTTGGAGTCTCTGCTCGAGCATCTACGCGGGCCCGATCCATTGGCTCAAGATGTATTCTCACACGCTGGCGCGTGATCATCTTCTCGGCCAGATGGGATCGTACTATGATCGCTTTTGAGGTTCGAGATGGATTCCTCGCCCGTGATGGGCTTCTATATGTGCCAAATGGTGCTTCTAGGCTTCGTGTTCTTTAGGCTTGCCATGATTCACCTCCCGGGCCTAGGGACACTTTGGAGCAGGTAAATTTTAAGGGTCCTAAATATTTTCTATTCAAATTAATGTTGGCTAAACCTTTGAAAATAAAAGTTCATAAATTTTTATTAGGCGAAATTTGATAAAATAAAACCCTTTAGTTATCTTCCCACTTGGCTAAAATGTATTGGCAAATTTTTCTTGATTGGTGGCTAAAGTGCAACTATTTAACTTCAAATTCGAAAGCACTCCTTATCACATGAATGACAAATCGATTCAATATGCTTCCATTACAAAACAATAACAAAGATTCAAAGTACAATTGTAAGGAGCAAATAATACCATTTGAGGGAATACACGTATTTATGTCGGGTCAAATGCATCTAAATGGCTAACTTGTTGCATTAAGGTTAACAATTGCAATTTAAAAAACACTATTACTTAGAGCTTAAAATGCTCACTATGTAACATTCTTCATAATCTTTAATCGAAACAGGACTTATAGATTCAAATTCAATATCCATCAAACCATGATTGATATAGCTAATGATGATTCATAAATTAAAGAGGTCCTGCATGGATTCAACATGGCTATTTGAATTGATCATTGTGCATATAATCGCCCAAAGAAGGCGCATTTAGTATGCCATGATGTAGCCAATCCCGCTAAACTCTATGTGTCCAAAATTTTTTCCTTGGAATGGCTAAAGGTCTAAAAAATAGCCATTTGGTGAATTTTAGCCACTCTTTAATATCCCGCTTTTGGAGTAGCCAAGACCTTGAACTTATTAGTCGAGTATTGGTGGCCGTCTTCGCCGCCTGCTGAAGCTTTTATTCGATCCTCGGGACATCCGGGTGCCGAGCCAAGGTTCCAAGGCATCTTCCCTCATGGCGCTCAGCCTTCCTTACCAGCCCAGCCTGGTCCTTGGAAGAGTATTTCAAAGGGATTTTATTGTCGAGCCCATCCATCCTCCCAGGCCATGACGCCATCCTTGTTGTTGTTGACCGCTTTTCCAAGATGGTACATTTCATTCCTTGCAAAGATTTCTATCTTCTAGTGAAGCCACAAAGGTTCTCTTTGTTCGAGAGGTGGTTCGACCCATGGCTTACCGTGATAACATTGTCGCTGACCGCTGCCCTCAATTTGTTGCCGCTTTGAAGTTTGCCTATTGCAACTCTTGCATGTGGAACGCTCGCTTTTTCCTGACATCATTCGAGACCAATGGATGTGGAGCGCACTAATCAAACTCTTTGAGCGTGATTTATGATGCTTCATCAATTATCGCCAGGATGACTGGTTGATTAGCCACCGCTGGCAGAATTTGCTTATAATAATTTCACCATGCCTCCACAGCCGCATCCGCTCTTATTAATTTTGGCATGCATCCCTTGGTGGTCTTTGATTGCTCCCCGATATGACTCCGGGCCAATCCTGCAGCAAAGGCCGGTGACAGTTCGAAGCTCCGCGATGCTTCAGATGATCTTCAGCACCATCTTCTCCCGCAGCCCAAGCATCGCTATCGCCATCATGCATCGATCGCCGGACGCCCTCATTTTGCGCTTGGTGATCTTGTTTTCTTTATGCGGGATTTGCCGGCATACCGCCCTTTGTAACAAGCTCGACCACCGGGCCAGGTCCCTATCTCGGATCATTGAACGAAGTTGGTGATGCCGCTTCCGGCCCCGAGCTTCCACATCAACCGGGCTTCACCTGTTTCATGTGTCTTTGTTAGAACCCTATCCGCTTAATCCATTTCCTGATCGAGTACTTCCACCTCCACCACCAAATGAGATTGATGATCATGAGGAGTTTGAGGTTCGAGATTCCGACGCCAAATTTCTTCGCCGACGATTGTATTATTTTTGTCGATTAGAAGGTTATCGCCAACCGACAACTCGAGCCCGCCGAGAACTGCCTAATGCACATGACAAAATTCAAGCGAGTTTCATCGACGCAATCCAAGATAAGCCAAATCTCGAGTACTCGCCCCAAATTTCGAGGGACGGCCGCCATCGTGAGGAGGGGATGGTGTGACGACCATAGGGATATTCGTGATTACAATTTAACATTATAATCCTATGTACAAAAGATGGTCGCCACACGGATGCAAAAGGTAGTTGCACAAGACAGGGAGCTTGAACTCAACCTTCCGCCATGGTAGTCACACACCCTTTGCCAAGTGCGCTACCAATATTTGTTGAAGACATTCCTTCACGCCTTCCTTATATGTGGGACTATCTCCAAGGTTCTAGAATGTTCTAGAACCTAAATGCATGCACGGTTAATTTGCCGATCTCATCCCATTGAGTGGCGCGATCCCGACCGCTGGTCTAGATATATAAGGAGGCACCTCCTTCTTGTCAAACTATTCCTGCTCAACACCGGCCTTGAGCCTTCTGTGACCATTCGTTGTTCCCCGCTGTCTTCGCCATTGTATTCTTGATTCCGCTCATATATCGATTCTTTGCCGATCTGGCGATTTCTTTCGTATTTTTAAGCGATTCTCCACGATTTTCCTTTTCAAGGTTCATGACGCTTTGAACCTAATCCCTTACCGCTTCACTCGATCCTAAGCATTTTTTTTGCCTCTTATTTGGCGATTTTATATCTAAGGAGGTTCCGACTTATTACAAGGAGTCCAAAGAAATTTTGTTCAAGTATTAGCCAGCTGGACAATAAAGAGCTTTAAGGAACGATTGCTTCACATGAATCTCGCTTCTAGCTCCTGGATTGAGGCTATCGTGAGCCTAAGATCACCGCCATGGAAGTTTGATCGCACTGGACCAAGGAGCCCCGTGAGTTGCAGAGATTTTGCCGCTTTCACCTAACTCCTCAAGCATGATTTGAGACACCGATCAAGCCACAAGACAAATACAAACTTTGCAACTTAAGGTATACCACGATATACATCGACTTCATTAAATTGCGATAATCAGCTTCGATGATATTGCACTTCGAGATTGTTTCCGGAAGGGGTTAATAGAGATGTCAAAGATATATTGTTGTCTATGGAGGATCCCTTGTTTGGAAGAAGCCACGATTTCGCAGCTCGATGTGATAATCGCTCTTTCAACGAGGCAAGAGAGAGACGAGTCGTCTTTCCACCACAATGTTTATACCACGCCTCTTTCATCCGTAGAATCTAGCAGACTTAGACCTCGAGCCTATATTGCATTGATCTGCGCTGAGATTCCTTATCCGGCCACGAAGCAGCTGGCCGAGAGGCTAACTCTTTGCCTCTACCGTGGAGGAGCCGCCATATCGCTGTGGATGTTCTTTCCAAACCGCCTCTGAAACCGTGGGCCGGCCGTAGTAGAGAGTCTCCGTCGGCTGGCCTCCCTTTCAAACCTCCACATCTCCATGTTTATTCCATCTGACATAATGAAGGCATCTTCATCCCTATAATTTTCATTGGAAATCGTCGGAGAATTGCGCGTTGGCGCTAACTTGATTGTGGTGCAAATGCTTGTTTTATGGATAGTGCATTCGCTAGTTAACGCCCATCCCTAGAAGCAAGGTTGAGCATCCCGCTTCGGCCGGGCGATTGATGGATGGGAGATCTCCCTACCACGTAACGTGTACCGCTCTCGTGCCTTTGTTCGAGGGAGT